>JBBBDQ010002000.1:590000-742359 GCA_037127315.1 Ascarosepion bandense | reverse complement strand
AGATAAGTAGACGATTTCATCCGAAAATAATACTATCTACTATATATATATATATATATATATATATATATATATATTAGTCATCTACATACAAGCCTGTTTTGCTGCATCAAAGCCCATCAGTGTGGCTAAACATCCACTTGCTTCCAGCCGGGATCAAAGCTTGACCGAATGGGTGTCAGTCGGGGTCCTTACTCCTAAGCCATGGGCGCATGGAACGCAAAAGGGGAAATTTTACCGTGTTATATATATGTGGTGTATACACACGCCAGTCACCGAGAGAACTCAATTCATTACTAAAGAGTAACGCGTTACTCGCAGAATATATATATAATTATCTGTAAATTTAGATGAAACTTAGTCGGGAAGTAGCCATTTTCAACATGTCATTTTAAGGTATGCATATAAACAGAGAATGAGGAAACATTCTAAGCCTAGAGGTTAGGTTACGTAAAGGAAGGGTTTGGTATGTACTGGTTATATTTGGGTTGGGACAGAGGGAAGAATTTTGTAGTGATTTCTCTTTGGTAGCAGGAGGTATGTGGCTTGACACTTGTGTTAGTAGTGGTAAGTGGTGGGGAAGTAACTGCTTGGACAAATCTAAAAAAAAAGAATTATTGGGCTAATTAGTGGAAAGGATAATTATTGTAATTCATACTTATTTCTATGGCGACACATACTTATTATCTCTATTCGTATGTTCAGGAGGCTATTTTGGTCTTGAAATTTTAAAATTTTAATTTTTTCTGTCAAACATAGATTACATCCATCTCTTAAGCTATCAGGGGTCCTAGCCTTGCCTATGTGATTCCATTTTATCTGGGGTTTAAGTTACTTTATTTTAATTCCCAGTATTTTCTAGAAAGAGCCGTTTGGTATCTTAAACTCGGGTTGGTGAAGGAGTGTCTTTGGATATAAAGCCGTTGCTACCAAATTCCCACTGAAATTCCGATATAAACATTACATGTCTCCTTATTTTCTTTAGGGTAGATGGTGGCTTGATAGATTACATTTTCCGATCTACATTTACCCATAACCGGATAGTTATTTCTAGATCTACAGTTACAGGAGGGTATCATTCTATTTTCGGTATTGGATTCACTTCACTTCTTCAAGATTTGGTTATTGTGGGAGTTAATAATTGTTATACATGCTATTAGTATACGAATAACTAATTTCGATAGTTTTCCAATTGAATATCTTACACAGGGATATATATATATATATATATATATATATATATATATATATATATATATATACTCTGTCATGTTTAGATGTAAGATACTCAGTAGTAGGTATATGTGTTGTGTCATGATAGACGGCATATCGTTATAAACATTTTTCCGTCAATTTTGATAGCAGGGGCTCATTCGTTAAAAGTAAATGAGAATATACATATACATTAACTGCGCCCTAAGCCAGCAATGATGATTATGACACATTCAATTTAAGATCATAACTACTAGTTGAAATAAAACTAGTGAAACTGACATGAAAAAATATTAGTAAAATTTTATGAACGTTTGACAATGTTTTATTCAAGAAATGTAAATAATATATTTAATACTACTAGTTTAAATAAATTAAGAGAAATAAGATTAAAGAAATATTCGTTAAAACTTAATTATTAACAAAATATTAGTTAGGAAATTTAAATATCACATCTAATACTCCGGGTTTATATATATATATATATATATAAGGCAAGAGAAATAAAAAAGAATTAATAATAGTTGACAAGTCTTCATTTAATAAAAATTGAAGATAATATTATTACAAGTGTAAATAAAGCCAGTAAAATTAAAATCAAAGAAATACCAGTTAAAAAATAATGATTGACAATACTTCCTAGAAGAATTTAAGATAATATCACTAAAATTTAAAATGAAAGAAATACTAGTAAAAAAATTAAGACTGGTTGACAATACTTCATCTAATAAAACTTCAAGATAATATTACTCTTAGTGTAAATAAAGCAAATAAAATTAAGATGCATGAAAAAGTTGGTAAAATTATTAATGGTTGACAATGTCTCATTCAATAATAATTCACTTGTGACATTCTGTATTAAGCTACACATCTATACTTTCAATGAATTTCTGTGTTCCAAACGCAAGACAAATATCAAGGTGTCGATGAAAAAATCCTAAGAAGCAAGTAAAAAGAAAAAAATATCAGAGACTCAATAAATTTCTCATCTCGCAAACTTTCACGTACGTTGACTTGTTTTGCAAGACAGGAATTAAGCATTGGATAAAAATGTCGTTTTTCAAAATATTTGTTCAGCACTCTCGATCTGGTAATTCAATTTTAGGTTATTGAACTAGGTTTTTATTTTGGTTGCCTGAAAGTAAGTTGAGGAAGATATTTTGCTCAGTAGATATTTACAAGATATCAAATATCAATAGGGCTCTTTATCTTGACCGTCTTCTAACACTCACACTCACCCCAGAAAAAATATGGTCGATTCCTTGTGCAGCTTCACAACACGGACCTACCCTACTAAGTAAACAAGGTCGAATAATTTTTATTTTCATTCGTCAACTATAGGTAAGAAGGAAGGGGGCAATTTGACGTGGTATAATGTTTAGCAAGATTTTCCGGCTAGATTATTTACTTCTGATTAGAGAGTTCAATTCTAACTTGCTGCTCCACTTTTTCGGCCTTGTGCCAAACCTAAGCTATGCTAAGAAAACCATTTGTGGGCGCTCTGACGTGGTGTAATGTTTAGCAGGCTTGTTTCGCTATGTAATTTACGTTTGAGTAGTGAATGCGATCGTTACTGAGTGCTCCATAGTTTCGGCCTTGTGTCAACTCTAAGGCGTGCTTAGAAAATTATTTCTGGGCACTTCGACATTGTGTAATGGTTAGTAAGCTAGATCAGTTAGAATTGAGTCCTGAGTTCCATCGTCACTGGATGCTTTTAATCTTGTTCTACATCTAAGATATACTTAGAAAATCCTTTGTAACGTGGTGTATTGGTTAGCAGTCTTATATGGTTAGATCAATTACTAGTGATTATTGAGTTTGATTTTCACTTGATGCTCTAAATATTGGCACTGTGTCGCATCTAAGATATGGTTAGAAAATCATTTATTCGATCCTTATTGATATATCGTACTTTCAGCACTGTGCCACACCTAAGCTACGCTTAGAAAATCATCATGAGGATGAGCAGAAAAATTTTGCAGTCGTTGCCGACGGTGAATAAACTGTACTCCCATAACTCGGATTAACCATAAATACTAAAAGGATAATGACTTTCACTATGATGCTTCCCCGGCATCATTTCGAAGAGAGACGCAAAGACAATTAAAATACATGGCGAAAAAGAAAGACAAGAAAGGAAGGCGAAAAAAAAAAAAGAAGGCGAGAAAAGACGCAATAGGAAGAAGAGAAGGGAAGGTGAAAAAAGACGACGAGAAAGGAAGGCGAAATAAGAAAGGGAGAAATGAAGGCGAGGGAAGGTGAGAAAAGATGACGAGTAAGGAGGGCGAAAAAAGAAAGCGAGATATGAAGGAGAAAAAAGAATGCGAGGATGGAAAGCGAGAAAGGAAGACAGGAACGAAAGGGGAAAAAAGAAGGCAAAAAAGGAATGTGAAAAAAGAAGGCGAGAAAGGAAGTCGAGAAAAGGAAGACAAGAGAGGAAGGAGAAGAAAAGAAGGCGAGAAAAGAAAGTGAAAAAAAAAGATAAAAAAGGAAGACTAAAATGAAGGCGAAAAAGAAAGGCAAAAAAGGAAGGCGTAAAAGGAAGGCGAGAAAGGAAGGTGAGAAAGTAAGGTGAAAAAGAAGGAAGAAAGGAAGAAAAAAAAGGGGAGAAAGGAAGACGAGGGAAGGTAAGAAAAGATGACGCGAAAGGAGGGCGAAAAAAGAAGGCGAGAAATGAAGGAAAAAAAGAAAAAAGAATGCGAGGATGGAAAGCGAGAAAAGAAGACAAGAACGAAAGGGAAAAAAGAAGGCAAAAATAGAAGTTGAATCAAGAAGGAGAGAAAGGAAGTCGAGAAAGGAAGACGAGAAAGGAAGGCAAAGAAAGGAAGACGAGAAAGGAAGATGAAAAAAGAAGGCAAAAAAGGAAGGCAAAAAAAGAAGGCGAAAAAGGAAGGCAAAAAAAGAAGGCGAGAAAGGAAGGTGAAGAAAGAAGGCAAAGAAAGGGAGGCGAAAAAAGAAAGTGAAAAATGAAGGAGAAAAATGAATGCGAGGATGGAAAGCGAGAAAAGAAGTCAAGAACGGAAAGGGGGAAAAAGAAGGCAAAAAAGGAAGGTGAAAAAAGGAGGCGAGAAAGGAAGATGAAAAAAGAAGGCGAGAAAGGAAGTAAAGAAAGGAAGACGAGAAAGGAAGGTGAAGAAAGGAAGGCGAGAAAGGAAGATGAAAAAAAGAAGGAAAAAAAAGGATGGCAAAAAAGAAGGCGAAAAAGGAAGGCAAGAAAGGAAAGTGAAGAAAGAAGGCAAGAAAGGGAGGCGAAAAAAGAATGTGAGAAATGAAGGAGAAAATGAATGCGAGGATGGAAAGCGAGAAAAGAAGTCAAGAACGAAAGGGGAAAAAGAAGGCAAAAAAGGTAGGTGAAAAATGAAAGCGAGGAAGGAAGGCGAAGAAAAGAAGGCGAGAAAGGAAAGCGAAGAAAAGAAGGCGAGAAAGGAAAGCGAAGAAAAGAAGGCGAGAAAGGAAGGCGAAGAAAAGAAGGCAAGAAAGGAAGGCGAAGAAAAGAAGGCGAAGAAAGGAAGGCGAAGAAAAGAAGGCAAGAAAGGAAGGCAAAGAAAAGAAGGCAAGAAAGGAAGGCGAAGAAAAGAAGGGGAGAAAGGAAGGCGAAGGCAAAAAGGCGAGAAAGGAAGGCAAAGAAAAGAAGGCGAGAAAGGAAGGCGAAGAAAAGAAGGCGAGAATGGTAGGAAATGATCGCAGTTTGTAGAATGTAGACGCATAGAAAGAAACGAAGACTTTTTTCTGAGAACGTTTTACTGTCAAACAGATGGTTCTTTGCAGTCATAACATCTTTAAATCTAAGGTCAACCGTTATCTATCCTACATATTCTCATAATATGCACTTACTTCCTCCACTAACGTCTATAAAACTACCTAATCAATTAACCCGCTATCTTGAATAGCTCTTGGGCTTTGTCACGGCTGAATATTTAATAAACGAATGGAATTTATTTTTGTAAGAGAAATATTTTTCTACAGTATCCGATGAAAATTCCATGGAATGAAAAGAAAACAAAAAAAAAACGACTTAGAATCAAAATCAGAGAATTGAAATTTGGAGGAAAGAGGGATTAGAGAATTTAATACTTCGAAGACATATTAAAGGCAAAGGGAAGGCAGAGAGTAACCTAACAGGCTTGTGTGGATGGAAAAGTAAACATAGACTGGGACTGATAGTGAAAAGTAAAAACTTGCGAAGAAATAATGATAAAAGGAGATTGTGAAGAGCCATCGTCGCCCACATCCTGAAGGAACACGGTATATAAAAAAATATTCAGGTGCAAATAAACTTAACAAAATTATCCAAATTAAATATTTAAATACTGCAAATAAATGTACAGATTTCTATTCAATCCCCTGGGTAAATCTTTTGTGATTAGAGACTGAAAACTAGAGTCCGTAGAACTGTAAAGGTGCACATTCTTGTAGTTTTGTCGTAAATGAACACTCTTCAACAGTTAGTGATGACATTATATGCGCTTCATTTGCTCTCAACTGTGCTTTGTGCTGTTAACAAACGCTGCCCTTGTAATAAGCCGATTTTGAAAATCGTCTATATTACAAAGTAGTCCAGAACTTGGTTTACTGGTTTAGGACTGTTTGTTTGACGATTGTTATCAACTAAGAAGAACTAGAGACGTGTCACATCAAATACGTGTAACAGTTCTCGAAAATGATTATCTAGTGTTAAACTGTACCGAAACAGCCTCCTCGCAAACGGCTCTAATTGAACAAACGTGTCATGTGTACGTCCCAGTAGCATGTGGAGCATATAATTACGAACAATTGCTGAAAAATACTCTGAAAAACTGTTAGTTCCAGTGAAGTATCTGGCCCCAGTGCTATCTTCTACCTTTACAAGAGTCCAATCAGACCAAAATTTGAGTACCTTTACATCTTTACTTTTTACTATAGATACAGTCAAAAACAATGTCCGCGTCCCTGCGGGTGATGAATTATGTTCTACTTAACAATCTCTTTATTACAGATGAAACGTTGCCATACTCATGTTCTATCGCTATTACAATCAAAAATGTTCAGAAGAACTACATTTCATTGTACTAAGTGGATTTTTCATTGTCGAGACTGAATGTGACATAAAGTCATTTTTTAAAATGGTTTTAACAGCAATACTGTATAAGAATTACTCAAGACCCTCAGAACTTCATCTTTTAGGAACGCCCTCGGTACCGGGTAATGACCTCAAATCTCAGCAGAAGGCGGGGTACTGCCTGGGGTGATGGCTCTTTAGGGTTTGATCTTCGAAAATGAAGCTGCTCTCTTTTAACCACCATAGAGAAGCTTTGATACATTCCATCAGTATGGATCATGCCGGTTTGTCTGAGAACAATATTGCGCCTCCTCGGTCTCACTTTCTCATCTGATCTCAAGTGGAATAAATGCATCGAATCAAAATCTACATTTACTGCTAAGAAGGTTGGGTCACTCTGCCGGTCTAGGAAATTTTTCTCGTTAGCATTCATCTTGCACATTTATAAATCTACCATTCACCCGTGTATTGAATGCTGTTGACATATCTAGTCGGGTACTACTGTGTTTTCTCGGAGTTCTAGAAAAAATTCAAAAGGGGATCTGCAATGTTATCGATTCACATTTGGTAGCTCGACTTTCTTACCAACAGGTTATGGCTTTGTTCTGTCTTTTCTACAAATATTTTCACAGCTTCTGTTCTGATGAGGATAGATTGGTTCTATAGCCTTGGTCGGCAACCAGTCTACCGCAGAAAGCAATGGCAACTTACTGCCGGATAATCTTCTGCCCAGTCAGTCATGTCTCTTTCGAGACATGATCGCCCAAGCGTGTATCACGTATGGCACTTAACTGACTGACTGAATATAATAGCTGAAAACATAATTAAAACTTATATTGGTCATAAAGTGGGGGATCTTTTTTATATTGCTATGAAGTAATAAACTGATCCCCCAATAATTATACGTATTATAATAATGTAATATAATCTATCTCTTTTCGCTCCAGCTATGAGTTAAATGGTAGGACAGATTGTGTTCTATAGCCTTGGTCAGCAACCAGTCTACCACAGAAAGCAATGGCAACCTACTGTGGGATAATCTTCTGCCCAGTCAGTCATGTCTCTTTCGAGACATGATCACCCAAGCGTGTATCACGTATGGCACTTAACTGACTGATTGTTCTGACGTGTTTCTTTGTTTCCCTGGCGCCCCGCTCGAATGAATTTACTCCTACTGCTATATTGGCAACTTGGTCCCATTTTCCTGCCGTCAAAATAGGAAAATGTAAGCGCAACTTCTACTCCCTCAGTTTCTTTTCTCACACTTTCCGCCCGTGGAACTTCTTACTTTATACACGCTTCCCTGATAGCTACAACATCTAAAAGTTCAAGTGCAACGTCAATTCTCATTTTCTATCACCTTAACTAACACGATCTCCCCAACGATCTCTCTGATGTGATCAAATTTACGCTGATGACACAACCATTTACTCCCACCTCAGTAAGAAATCAGCCAAGGTGAACAAAGATAACCACACTGCTGATCTTGAAAAGGACCCCCAAAATGAAGTGGACTTGGCTAAGAAATGGCTTGTAAATCTTAATGCTCTACGTTAACCGCCATAGATATTCTTTCCTGTCCCCACTATCAGCATGGATGAAGCCTGTCTTCCATGAAAGCAATACACTGCGCCACTTCGGCATCACCCTCTCAGCTGATTTCAAGTTAAAACAAATTCAAATAGATAGCTAGGTCTGTTGCTGAGAAAGTTGGCTCGCTGTGTCGGGCCAGGAAGTTTTTTTCTCGCCTTAATTCATCTTACATATATAAAAAAACAAATCACCATCCGCCCATGCATTGCATACTGTTGTCGTAGCTGGTCGGTCGTCCCTCTTAGTAGTCTCGAGGATCTCGATAGAATTCAGAGAAGAATCTGCAGTGTAATGATTCCTGATTTGGCAGCTGGATTCCAGTCACTTTCGCACCGATGAGATGTGGCTTTCCACTGTTTTTTCTACAAATATTTTCATGGCTTCTGCTACGACGAGTTTAGCTCCTTGGTTACTCCTTTAAATAAATTTACTCGAGCGAACAGACTAGCAACAAGGCCCTACGCTTTTACAGTCAAAACAACCAAGCCAGCACCTCTGCTCTAATAGCTTCTTTTCTCACGCTTCCCGCCTGTAGAACTCCTTTCCGTGTACTTGTTTCCCTGATAGCTACAAACTTCAATAGTTTAAATGCAACGTCAATCGCCATCTCTTGATTTCTGTCTTTCTTTTATACTTTTCGCAACACCCGCTCTATCTTGTTCTTTTTCCTCTTCAATCTACTCTCACGGAACTCTCTTCACACCATTATGCACATCCTTCTCTTAAACATTCTCTCATATTCCCTGTAAATGGTCCCTCTCCTTCTTCGCTCTCCTTTTTATATAAACTCTCACTCTCCTCTTGTGTAACCTACTGCGCATCATGGTCCTGGGCTGCACCCGGCAGCCAAGCCTCGGAATCGGAGGTTGTGAAGAGCATGGAACCACCTCAATGCTGACAAGGAACCCATTTATATGTCAAGTGGATGATATCCCTGAGGACATGCAAAATGAGATCTTGTTTCAAACATGACTCTTCTGCCAAGGATGTTTTTCGTGTACAAGATCTTGAAGAATTTTGGGTTAATATGCATGGAACATATCCACAACCGAGCAACAACGCATTGAAAATCTTCATTCTGTTTTCCACAACCTACCTTTGTGAGTCAGGATTTTCTACTTTACTCACAATCAAGCTCAAAGCACGAAACCGACTGGAGGTGGAATGTGACATACGTTGCACGCTTGCCAAAACTAACCCTGATATTGATACACTGGTGCACAAGAAGCAGCATCACCCTTCTCACTAATTTAATTCTGAAGTAGAAGTGCAACTGATCTCTATCCACTTTACTCTGTAACTATAAGTTTATCAGTATATTTGTTGTTTGTTTTGTTTTTATGGCATATCAACCTCGGCGTGTCATTTATTGCCAACTAAATTTTATTTATTTATTGCTGGTAATACCTTTTTCTTTCAACAATTTATTGTTGTTTTTTTTTATATAAATTTTTATACTTTTCTTTTCGAGTATCAAGATTCATTGCGATTTGTTTTTAAGGGCAGGGTCCCCAACTCCTACTCTTGTAATTTAACCCATAACTGGAGGGAAGGGATGGATTAAGACCTTTCTCAAGGATACCATTGCTTAAATGAATGCAGGGTATTCAACTGGAATTCGAACTCGGTTCACCGATTTCTTTTTCCGATCCGATATCCACTGCACCACAACGCACATCCGTCACTAAACGCTTACAACACCTGGTATTCCCAAGCGGTCACCCATCTAAGTACTGACCAGGCTCAACGTTGCTTAACTTAGGTGATCGAGCGTGACCCCGGTGTATTCAACGTGATATGACCGTAAGCCAGTATATTTGTAAATTTGAAAAATAATTTAAGAAATAGTCTCAGTGTGTTTTAACTGCACTTTCTCTCATACAGATGAAAAGGGAATTCTGGATGGTTGAACTGGGTGTAGGGAGAAATGACAGAAAAATGTTTGGGAACCACTAGTCTAGGGCCTTGTACATAAGACAGGGACAGTGTACTAGTATCTGTGTTTCTACATCTCAAGGTAATGGAAGACTTTTCAAATTTTATCAGAATATATATTATCCTCTGGCAAGCACAGGTCAAAGTCAGTGTAACCCTTCAGGTGTAGTAATTTAAATTTTCCTTGGTGTAATATAAATATAATATTTATAATGGAGTAATGTCGATGAAAATAACTGACAAAAACCGGAAGCTGCATATCAATAGTAATTTATTCAGGCAACAGTATTTTAATCTTTCAATTTTCTCTTTTTGAGATTTTTACAGCGTGTTTTTTCACTTCCTTATGGCTAAAAAGAAAGGGCTATTTTTCAGATACTAATTTTTAATGTTCATTTCGTTCATTTCCCGACCGCCTTGAGCATAAATCACATCCAATAAAGTCTTTTTCGCATATCAACCTCTGCGGAACAGAAAGGCATCCATACAGCCATTCAGCACAATAATTACACACGCACATGCAACCCAAAACAAACACACACACGCGCAGCTCCCTATATTTACTTGAAGAAGAAAAATAGATTAAAAGTTGATTTAAAATTCTCCAATAGCCGAAAGAATTATATATAATGCTAAAAGAAAAGCACATAAAATCTACAAAGGAAACAAAACATAAGAATTTATAGACAAAACTAAGCGCATTTTATTAGCTACAAACTTCATAACTAACAAACGTGGAATAAATTTAGCGAATATATATATAAGAACCATTACGAACTCAATTTAAAAGGGAGTTATTTTTTCATTAAGAACACATCCCCTAGAAATCAAAGAAATTAAAAGGAAATCGTATAGAAATATAAACTCAAAATTGAACGACACGCTAAAGGCACCTGCATACTTTCGGAATCATTGGGGTTATAGTTTTGGTTTTCTAAATGCCGATTTAATAAAAAACGAATATAATTTCGGACACGGTGGAGAGTCTTGGATTGAGGAATTCAAGTTAAATACATTGCATTCACTTACGTAAACAAATACTCGTGGGAAAGGCATGAATCCATTTCTTTTCCCACACGCTATGGGTAAAATAACAGGATAAACTGGGTTCTATAGCCTTGGACGGCAACGTCTAGGAAAATAAAAAAAAAACTCTGAATTCAAACCAGCCTGGAGAGGGTTGGCCGCCCTTTGGCTGTCATGCCCCAAAAAACACATCTACCGTACCTGCATAACATGTGCTGCTCATACGACTAAGGAGTCATGGGATATTTGGATCTAGAAGTGGAAAGAGTGTACCGAATCAATTGATAGGTGTTGTGGAGTAGATTTCGCACTGAAGGTTATAATCGTACTATGTCGATTGCTAATCGACTTAACGTACCATAAAAATGTTAGGAAATTCTGACTGAAGATTGAAGGCTACAAGAAGTGTGGAACAACCTCTTTATTGGTGTTGTCAACACGTCCACCCTGAGCTGTAAAGGTTGTATCTGTTAGGGTAGCAGCTATGGGTGAATAATAACCCCTTCCCCCAAGAAAGCAATTAACAGTACATTTTATAATACAATAAGCAATAGTACATTTTTATAGAAAAAGCAGAATGAATACTACTTTAAAAAAATATTAAAATACATTTTTTATTGTGCTATGGTGCCTTACCTGTAGGAATGGACTCTTCCTCCGTCAATAAATAATAACCTGATTGACTTCCGGGAACGCAGCTATGAGACAGTCGTAAGACGATCTAGAAAGCGTCGTGACGCAGCGTAACTATACAGTTCGGAATTACACTTCTATTTGCTGACTACTGACACTTTACTTGCATATTTGTTCTGTTATTCAAATAAACTCTTCGAACCTATCTTCTTGTTTCTGTGTCTTACTTCCGGAGCTAAACGTGCCACAACAACTTGACGACGAAGATTTCGCCACAGCCAATAATATAGTTTATAATCTAGAAACTGTATATATGTGTTGTGGAGTAATAATCGGGCTATGTCGGTTGTTAATCGACTTAACGTACCCAAAATGTTAGGAACTTGGTAATCTTCCACTGAAAGTTGACTCCTTAGTATTCGACTGCCTAGTAGTTCTACTGAACTCCAGTGGAAGTCTAAAAAACTCCTATGAACTTCCCAAGAACTTCAAGATCTTCCCCCGTTAACTTCCTGTTAACCCTTATTAATATAGGAGGGAAACTCCATTATCTGAGGAATAGGTGTCTTTCCCCATAACAATATGAAAAGCAAAACAAAACTAACTCTACCCTTAAAGAAAAAAAAAATCGTACAAAATAGGTACATTCTGGCATTAAATAATGCTAAACAAAACCAACTAACCAAATCAAATCTCGCGAGAAATGGGGTAGCCATCTTTTTTTTACGGCTAACATCTTGCCGGAGAATTAATAGTTGGTTCGCGGTAACAAAACTCTTAACACATCTATCATAATGGTTATCAAGCTCGCCTCCCTAGAATCATTAAAATTGAGTACTGAGTCCGATCCTCACAGAGTGCCCCACATTTTGTGCGTAGTGTCGCATCTGTGCTGCTTTTAGAAAATTCACCATCTAACGACGAGATGATAACGATTATCAACACACTTATACCTATACATATATGAAACCGCTAGCATCGGACTCAATATATCATATTCCAATAGTTCCCTCGCTTTGTTTATCTACCTATGTACATTTTAAACCAAGCCAACTGTATTTAGATTCAAAACAGCGTTTCTTTATTGATCCAGTTTACTGAATAAATATTTCGAGACTAAGAAAATAGAACACATCGTTACTTTCCAAGCGCCATGACATGGCTTCTCTATTTTATTTTTTAATCGTATCACACCGAGCAAGGCGGTAACGCCACTGATGTGCAGGGGTCTACATAAGAATAATAAGATTAAGTAGAAGAGACTGAAGAGAAAGACGAACTAGTTAGAAAGGAGCAAGAGAAGGATGGAAATACAGGTGTGATGACAGCTGCAAAGGTGGAGAGAAAGGAAAGTATATACAGGGTGGTGAAGAAAGAACTAGAATCAAGTGGTTAAGAGATGAGTATTGACATTGCATTTAAATTCCTGGAGGTTGTAGCCATCAGGAAAGCAAGAATATGGAAGCTGCAGGAGTAGAATTGTCGTCTTCATTTGGTTGATCTAACAGTGAATAGGTGGGACCCAGTTGCCAATCTGTTTGCACGAGTAAACACCTGTTGCAGAGGCACCGGTGACTTAAGTTCGTTGGAGCAGAAGTCATGAAAGTATTTACAGAACAGACAAAGGGAAGACGCATCTCGTCGGTGGGGAAGTAGCAGTAGTCGAGCCGCTAAGTCGGTACCTATCACATTACATATTCTCCTTTGGAGTCTGTCAAGAACACTGAGATGAACAGCAGGGGCACCTGACCATATATGGCAGCAGTACTCTATGCACGGACGAATGGTTCATTTGTATATATGCAGGATGGATTCAGGCGGGAAGAACATCCTGGACCGACACAGTGACCAAATCTTTTTAGCAGTGGATTTAGAACAAGAACATTGTGGGATCGTCAAGGACACTGGAACAAACGATATTTTTATTAGAATGTTACCAGAAGAAGCAATACGATTGAAGAAGGACGTATACCTATATTTTATGGACCACGCAAACTGGAGGGAAGGGATGGATTAATACCTTTCCCAAGGGTAGCAGTGCTTAAGTGAATGCAAGGTATTCAACTGGAATTCGAACTCGGCTCACCAATTTCTCTTTCTGAGCCGATATCCACTGCACATCCGTCACTAAACGCTTATGAATAGAGCGCGAAGTAGAATGAGATTAAGCATAGAACAAGAACATTGCGGGATTGTCAAGGACATCGGAACAAATGATATTTTTTATTAGAATGTTACCAGAAGAAGCAATACGATTGATTGGACCACGCAAAGACATTCGACAAAGTACGCCACACAAGCTTGTCAGGGATGCTCAGCAACCATGACGCATTCGGAAAATATATCAGAATAATCAAGAAACTGTTCTGACAGCAAACCACCTGCATACGGACGGGAAATGAGTTTAGAAGTTATACAAAAATAGAAATCGATGTAAGACAAGAATTTGTATTCTCACTAGATCTATTCAACCTATACAACTAGGTAGTTCTGTGAAAACTAGACCTCCTTCCAGGATTTGCCATCGGCAGCAAAAATCTGAACAATATAAAGATACGCCCAAACTACATGACCTACAGAAGGTAGCTGAAGAAAAGACTAAAAATAAAGTGTAAGAAAACCGAATGGATGGTCATAAAAAAGAGCAGCCCAAAATGCCAAATACAGTTGGGAGATATTAAAATCAATCAGGTACAAATATTTAAATATCTTGGAAGTGGATATCGACTCGGAACTACAAATCAGGGAGCCAAGTTCGAATTCCAGTTGAAGTCGTTGAATTCATTTATGCGCAAATACCCTTGGGAAAGGTATTAATCCGTCTCTTCCCTCCAGTTGTGGGTTAAATAAAAGAACAGATTGGGTTCTATAGCCCTGGTGGGCAACCACTCTACCACAGAAAGCAATGGCAACCTACTGCAGGATAATCTTCTGCCCAGTCAGTCATGTCTCTTTCGAGACATGATCGCCCAAAGAGTATATCACGTATGGCACATAACTAACTGACTGAATATAATAGCTGAAAACATAATTAAAACTTCTACTAGGCAAAAAGTGGGGTATCGGTTTTCTATTGTTATGAAGTAATAAACTGATCCCCCACTAAATATACTTAATATAATAATGTAATATAATCTATCTCTTCTCCCTCCAGCTATGTTAAAAGGCAGGACAGACTAGGTTCTATAACTTTGGCTTGCAAACAGTCTAACGCAGAAAGCAATGACAATCTTCTGCCCAGTCAGTCATGTCTCTTTCGAGACATGATCGCCCAAAGTGTGTATCATGTATGGCTCTTAGCTGATGTAAATCACACCTGATGATTGCATATCTCATGAAACTCCGTATTGTGTCGACGTAGGACAATAAGTCATATTTATATATATATATAAAATAGCTCTGTTTATACTGCATTATGCACTGTTTTATTAACTCCTGAATAATAATATTATGCATACATGTATGTATGTATCCTCATTTGTATATTTATTAATTTACGTAAATATATATATGGGGGGGTAAAGGGAGAGAGAGAGAGAGTGAGAGAGAGAGAGAGAGAGAGAGAGAGAGAGACAGTCTTAATATTTGAAAAAGTTTTTTCCATCAATCTCAGTATATCGGTTTTAGAAATTATTTACATATTTGTCGTATCATCAACGTAGTACAATATAATATAATATAATATAATATAATATATATTTGCGATTGTCTGCCGATCGTAAAAGCAGGGTAACAATCTCACACCTAACTTTATATATATATATATATATATATATATATATATATATATATATATATAATAATAATAATTATTAATTAATAAATTAACATTGATATGTTATAATATCACTACAAAAGTAGCTATTTTGTTTCGACACTTTGTGTCTTTTCAAGTGATGTTGTTATTTCGAAATAACAACATCACTTGAAAAAACACAAAAAGTGTCGAAACAAAATAGCTACTTTTGTAGTGATATTATAACATATGAATGTTATAATTTATTAATAAATATTATTATTATTATTATTATTAGCTCTACTTTGTATTGAGCACTTTTTTAAAAATAGTGTTTCTTTGGATGGGGAATATTATTCCACCCATACTTGGTTATATATATATATATATATATATGGTTTGAGTAAGGGTAAGTATAGATTATGGTAGCGGCAAAGGTAGGTGCAGATTATGGTAGGGACAGCGGTCAGTATAGTGTGTGTAAACTATATATTGAGATAAACTTTATATATATATATATATATATATATATATAGTCATCCGCAGACAGATCTGTTTCGCTGTATCACAGCTCATCAGTACGATTAGACAGCCGATTGCTTTTTACCCAGGATTGAAACCCGACCAAGTTGGCGTCTGTCGGCGATGCTACTTCTGAGCTACGGGGCTCGGTAGAAGGAGGCAGACTTTTTAGCGTGTATATTATCATTATACAACCCCAATAGCTTAGAGTGTTCTAATTCATTGCTGAATGGATATATATATATATATATATATATATATATATATATATATATATATAAACATTTTGTCGTTATATCAGTGTTATTATTTACAGAGTGTCTGCAAATATATCTGGCTTGGTTTGTACGAAAAATTGTTCTAGTATCAGGAAAAATTGTGCATGTGTATGTGCGTGTGCTGATGAAAGAGAGACGGATAGAGAAAGAGAGAGAGAGAGAGACGGGGGGAGAGAGAGAAAGAGAGTCATGCCACTCAAAGCAGGAACTCGCTTTCTCCCCATTTCTAAGCATTTGTAAACTGTTGTAAGTCTTGTCACTTCCAAGTATTCACAGTTTGGCTTCCTTTTTTGTGTCCGTCGAATTAATCCTGACGCTTCTGGGGGCGTTTACCGGCAGCATCTGAAGTATAAGAGAAAGAATTGATTGACCCCCCAGAGCATGATCATAGTTGGGGTAATCAGAAGGAGGGGTTCTACTTTTGACGGATGCGCGACTGAATCTCAACAATTCGCTGAATAGACTATCTTTTATGCCATGCTTAAAAGGGCTTCCTTTTGCTGCATGAACGTGCTCGAAAATCAATCCTGTCTGCCCTCCCGGTTAATTCAATATGTCGAACCAAAAAGTCGACACTTTCAAAAAGGAGTTGTCGAGTCTTTAATGTTGGAACTTCGCGACCCCTGTGCTTGGGTGTATTGTTCGCTAATCCAATCTGTCTGCCAGCGAGCGGCTTGCGTAAATTTAATGTCGGCGAACGCTTAAAGTAAAACAATTATTTACTAACACTGATTTTGTCTTCTCATGTCCTTGACTTTCAAACCTTCCAGTGAACAGCAACTTACACCCTTGTGCAAATTAATTAAAACAAAAATAATATATTGCTAGGAATCTTTCACAATTTTCCTGATCGCGTATACGTCGTCTTTTGTCGTTGCTTTTCTATTCCGATTGCATTTTCTTTTGCGTTTTAGACTAATGAATCCAGTTTGCTTTTTTGATGATACAACTGACAGTTGAAAGGCTGGCACCAACAATATCCGCGATTTTTCTCTTAGTCTTGCCAGTGTGATTGTGCACCGTTTCAATTTTCGAACACTTTTTTGCGGTAACGGCCATCGCAAACAATAGCCGTTGGACAGCTAATCGACAGTCTGACAAAAGTGTCATGGCGTGATAAAACAAAATCTGATACAATCACAGATGACGCAATGTTTTTTAAGGCCAAACAAACTTCATCATACACCCCGAAAATAGATTCATATTACTGTACACTACTGTAAATGATCTAATCTGAAGAAAAAATTTATTGTTCCTCGATCTCACTAATATGTCTTATTACCTCATCTTACAGCTGTTGAATTGTTGTTGGCTTGTTGGAATAGATCTTACTTTTGAGATGACCCCAAAGGAAGAAATCTAAAGGGGTCAAGTCGGACGATCGTTTTGGTAAATTGACATCACTGTTTTGGGAGATGATGCATGCTGATAGCTACTCATTCAATAAAACCGTAGTTGCATTGGATATGTGGTATGTGGCGCCGTCCTGTTAGAACCACAAATCTTCGACATCAATAACATTCAAATCAGGCTGTGTGGCATGTGGCGCTCTTCTGTTGGAACCACAAGTCTTCGACATCCATAGCAATTATTTTCCGGCTGTGTGGCATGTGGCGCCCACCTGTTGGAACCACAAACCTTCGACATCCATAGCATTAATATTTAGGCTGTGTGATATTTGGCGCCGTCCTGCTGGAACCACAAATCTTCCATATCCATAGCATTCAATTCAGGCTGTGTGGCATGTGGCACCTTTCTGCTGGAACCAAACCTTCGACATCCATAGCATTAATTCTTAGGCTGTGTGGTATTTGGCGCCGTACTGCTGGAACCACAAATCCTCGATATCCATAGCATTCAATTCAGGCTGTGTGGCAAGAGGGGCCGTCTGGATGGAACCACAAATATTCGACATCCAGAACATTCAATTCAGGCCAGTATTGCATTGAATGTGTGGTATATGGCGTCATGCTTTTGGAACTACAAATCTTTGACATCCATAGCATTCAATTCAGGCTGTGTGGTATGTGGTGCCGTCCTTTTGAAACCACAAATCTTCCAGTTACATAGCATTCAATTCAGGCTATGTGTTTTGTGGCGCTGTCCTGTTGGAACCACAAATCTTCGATATCCATACCATTCAGTTCAGGCTGTGTGGTATGTTGCACCGTCCTGTTGGAACCACAAATCTTCGAGATACATAGCATTCAATTCAGGCTGTGTGGTATGTTGCACCGTCCTGTTGGAACCACAAATCTTCGACATCCACAACATTCAATTCAGGCCAGTATTGCATTAACTTTGTGGTATGTGGCGCTGTCGTTTTTGAACCACAAATCATTGACAGACATAGCATTCATTTTCAGGCTGTGTGGTATGTGGCGCTGTCCTGTTGTAACCACAAATCTTCGATTTCCATAGCATTCAATTTTGGCTATAACTGCTATGACTTAAATATGGTTTAATAATGAAATCCCTGATTATATATCAGTCATCTCTTGGCAATGTTTTCTCTTCCGTCCGCATTTTTCTTTGCGTTTTGAATAGATAGATAGATAGATAGATAGATAGATAGATAGATAGATAGATAGATAGATACTCAGCTGTTTCCGTAAGTCTTCGGTGAAAAGCCTGAAAAGAATTATAGAACCGTAAAAACTTGAAAAAAAAATAAAAATAAAAAACTTGAAATTTCCGATAGGAATGAACGAGCAAAAGCTTTCGCTTCGTTGTAAGAATTAGATTTCGACGACTGTTATATTCTATTTCTGTTTGATTTTCTTTTTATTTATAAAGACTTTTCCACAACTTTTCCAGGCGTCATCGAATATATTTATTTTTTTCGATGCCATTCTTTTTTTTTTTTTTTTTTATTAACCCAAGTGTGCGCGCGTGTCTGGCCTGGTTTGAAGTGGTAAAGATACGGCTATCTGGATTTCAACGTGTCATCCTTGAGATCAAAATTCACAGTGTGGGCAAGAAGGAACACCGTTGTAATAGACAACTTGAAGACCAGCTACTGTGTCAAAGCCATCACGACTAACGACCAGTTCCCGTCGTCACGTCTGGTGCCGTATTGACCAGCGTAAACATTGGCTGACCTGCGTGTTGCAGTGTGGCATGTGGCGCCGTCCTGTTGGAGCTACTGATCTTTGACATCCACAGCATTCAATTCAGGCCATCATTGCTATGATTTAAATAACATGATCTAATAATGAAATCCCTGATCACATGTCAGTCGACTCTTGGCAATGTTTTCTCTTCCGACCGCATTTTACTTTACGTTTTTTGACAAGTAGATAGATAGATAGATAGATAGATAGATAGATAGATAGATAGATAGATAGATAGATTGAATTAATTGAAACAAACGAATAATGTCTTCCTAAGATTTTTCCCACTTTCTCTGATAACATATACCTCGTCTGTTGATGTTTGCTTCTTTTTCTTCTGATAGCATTTTCCTTTACGGTTTGGACTGAGATAGATAGATAGATAGATAGATAGATAGATAGATAGATAGATAGATAGATACACGCTTGTGAAAATTAAATTGAAACAAAACGAATAATACCTTTCTAGGAATCATTCACACTTTTCCTGATAACGTATACCTCGTCACTTGATGTTTGTCTCTTTTTCTTCTGATAGCATTTTCCTTTATGTTTTGTACTGAGATATATATATATATATATATATATATATATATATAGATAGATAGATAGATAGATAGATAGATAGATAGATAGATACACGCTTGTGAAAATTAATTGAAACAAAACGAATAATACCTTTCTAGGATCATTCACACTTTTCCTGATAACGTATACCTCATCACTTGAAGTTTGCCTCTTTTTCTTCTGATAGCATTTTCCTTTATGTTTTGTACTGAGATATATATATATATATATATCAGTATATATATATATATATATATAGAGAGAGAGAGAGAGATAGATAGATAGATAGATAGATAGATAGATAGATAGATAGACTCTTGTGCAAATTAATTGAAACAAAACGAATAATGTCTTCCTGGGATCTTTCACGATTTCCAGGATCACTTGATGTTGTTTCATCTCTTCCGATCGCATTTTCTTTCACGTTTTCGACTGATGAATCCATTTTGTTTTTTCTCCTTGATAACACGACTGACAATTGAATGGCTGACCGCCAACAATATCCACGATCTCCGTTCAAGTCTTGCCAGTGTGTTTGTGCAACGTTACAAATCGGGTTCACTATATTTACTTACGCGAAAATACCATTAGAAAAGATTTGAATCCATCACGTCTTTCCCCAACTATGGATTAATTATTAAGAATTGATTAAAAATGTGGAAATTCGGTGCTTGCATGGTAGTTTGAAGGCAAGAGAGACAGAGGAAAGCAATGGGGAATCTATCTAGTGGGCTTGAGTCAATGCATGGCCGAACAAGATTTTGGACAGATAACACAAAAGATATTGAAGGATAAAAACACTCAGGAAATTGTGGACAGACATGATCACCTACATATTGAACAGAACACGGTGCGTGCAAAAAAAAAAAAAAAAAGAATATGCATATTTCTAAAATGATTCAAACACACTCTGAAGCTTTCGAAATGTCTTTTTTGTGTGGAGATTATTTAAGTTTCAACATAGGAAACAGGCAGTTTGAAAAAGAGAATGACAATTATTAAATTGTCTGAGAGAAGACAATGCGAAAGCACTGAAGAGTTTGGAATATAACAACTTACTGACCAAGTCTTCTAAAAAGAGATGTCTGGTGTTCAAACGTTTTTGAATATGAAAAAAAAAAAACGCTTGAAACATTGAAACTAGATAAAACAGATAAAGAAACTTAGAGTTTTAATATCTAACTACAAATAAAGAATTTTGACAAGAACTGACAAAAGCAGCCTTACTACCACTGTCTCAAATAACCTCAAATAGAATGACTGCATAAAATCCATAGCTGCATCTACTGCTAGGAAGGTTGGTTCACTGTGTCGGGCTAGGAAATTTTTCTCGTCAGAATCCATTTAGAACAAACATCTACCATTCGTCCTTGCATTGAATACTGTTGCTATGTTTAGTCGGGTGCTCCTTCTAATCATCTTGAGGTTCTCGACAAAATCCAAAGTGGAATCTGCAATATAATCGAACCTAACTTGGCAGCCGGCTTTCATTCACTTTCTCACCGAAGTGATGTGGCTTTCCTCTGTCTTTTCTACAAGTATTTTCACGGAAACTGCACTCCTGGTTTCCCGACCACTTGTATTTACTCGTGCGACTAGATTGAATCCAAGGTCCCACCCTTTTGCCGTAGATATAATTAATGTAACCACATCTACTCTAAAAGTTTCTTTCCGTTTGTGGAACTAATTTCCCTTTGCCTGTTTCCCTGTTCTCTGCAATTTCCAAGAGTTTAAATGCAACATCAATTGCTATCTTTTATCTACTTGATTCCCACACATTTCTTATCTTTTCTTCGACATCCCCTGTACCATTTTTTCTCTCACTGTAACACCCTGCACACCAGTGGCATTTCTGCCTTGCTTGGGGTGAAATGATTATAAAAAAATTAAATTTATACAATGAGCATACTACGTAAACATAAATAGATTCATAACAGCAAAAAGGAATATGAACCAACAAATGACATTGAAAAAAAAAACCACTGGACAAAAATAATCTGTCACGTCCATAAGTCAAAATTGGGTAAAACAATCTACTATTGGATACTAATACAAAAGAATAAGTCCCAAGAATAATTTGTTGGTTGGTTTATTTTGTTTAGCAGCATATCAACACCTCTGCGAGTTATTTAACGCTGAAATCTAAATATCTTGAATAATTTTATGGCTTCGATTACAGAAAAAATATATTGTCGGTCATTTTCCTATAAAAATGGTCCTGGGTATGACAGTAAACTGCATCCAGCAGCAAGGCCTTTGACTGGAAGGTTCTGCGCAGCATGGAACCACTTTTTAATTGCTGTTCTTTCAAGGTCTACTCTGACCCGGAGTGGTAGCACCTGTTAGGGTCTCAGCTATGGGCAGACAGCTAACCCCCAAACGGAGGTCAAAACACTATGAAAGCATAAAAATACACTTTTTTACAGAAATATATACATAGAAATAGACTTTTATAGAAAATTATACAATTTTGAAAGAAAAATATTACCAACAATAAATTTCTGAAAGAACATAAATATTATAAAAAATACATTATTGAAGACAAAAAAATTGTTACCAGCAATAGATTTTTGAATACAAAACTAGAAGACATCTTCAGTTTTCTAAAATAAAAAATAAAAATAAAAAATAATTTTTTTATAAAAATCTGACTAAATCAACTTTCTCACAATAACCGAACATTTAAAAAAATACCTTAAAACCTGACCATTTTGGCATTAGATAACCCACAGAGGTTGATATGTCGTTAAACAAAACTCAAACTCAAACTTCTATAAAAAAAATGTATTGTTATTCATTTTCTTATAAAATATTGTCGGTAACTTTTTTATATTAACATATATTACAAGTATTTTATTTTAAAAATGTTTTTTTATACTTTCATAGTGCTTCGCTTTTGTTTAGAGGCTCACTATTTGCCCAAATAGTGAGCCTGTCACCTCGGGTCACAGTGGACCTGCGAACAACAACAATTAAAAGGTGGTTCTACCTTCTAATATTCCGATCAGAGGCCTTGCTGTCGTATGTAGTTTATGGTCATACCAATGCGTGAACACTGATTGGTACAAAAAAAAAAAAAAAAGAAGAAAAACAATCCAAAATATGCAACAAAGAAAGTAAAAATTTGTTGGTGTGACTTTAATGGCTTAGGGTGCCATTAAAAAAAGGTTGATAAACATTTCCCGAACACTTAACAGCGAAAAACAATTTACTTTAATAAACTACAACTTATTACCAGATATAGCAGAAAATGAAATATTCGAACAAGACGGGTGCTTACGGCCATATCACTTGGAAACATCGGTTCCCGTATGATCAGCGCAATTAAAAAACATCGAACCTGGTCAGTAGTTTGATAGGTGACATGTTGGGGATAATAGATGTTTTAAGCCAGAATGTGCCTGTGGTGTAGTGGATAATTACTCCGAATTTTTAATCGGAAAACCGAGTTCCAAATCTAATTGAGTTCGTTAAATTCATTTAAAAAGGCTCCGATTTTTTAATCCGAAAGCCGAATACCAATTTCAATTGAATTCGTTATATTCACTTATAATGGCTCCTAGTTTTTAATCAGAAAGCCGAATACCAATTCCAGTTGAATTCGTTATATCCACTTATAAGAGTTCCGAATTTTTAATCGGAAAGCCGAATGCCAGTTCCAGTTGAATTCGTTATATTGACTTATAATGACTCCGAATTTTTAATCGGAAGGCAGAGTTCAAATTTTAATTGATCTCGTTTTATTAACTTATAATGGTTCGAATTTTTAATCGGAAAGCCGAGTTCAAATTTTAATTGATCTCGTTTTATTAACTTATAATGGCTCCGAATTTTTAATCGGAAGGCCGAGTTCAAATTTTAATTGATCTCGTTTTATTAACTTATAATGGTCCGAATTTTTAATCGGAAGGCCGAGTTCAAATTTTAATTGATCTCGTTTTATTAACTTATAATGGCTCCGAATTTTTAATCGGAAGGCCGAGTTCAAATTTTAATTGATCTCGTTTTATTAACTTATAATGGTCCGAATTTTTAATCGGAAGGCTGAGTTCAAATTTTAATTGATCTCGTTTTATTAACTTATAATGGCTCCGAATTTTTAATCGGAAGGCCGAGTTCAAATTTTAATTGATCTCGTTTTATTAACTTATAATGGTCCGAATTTTTAATCAGAAAGGCCAGTTCGAATTCTAATTGAACTTGTTGAATTCACTTATAATGGCTATGAATTTTAATCGGAAAACCGAGTTCCAATTGTATTTGAATTCGTTATATTCACTTTTAATTGCTCCGAATTTTTAATCGGAAAACCGAATACCAATTCCAATTAAATTCTTTATATTCACTTATAATGGCTCCGAATTTTTATTTGAAAAGCCGAATAATAATTCTCATTGAATTCGTTATATTAAGTTATAATGGCTCCGAAGTTTTAATCGAAAACCCGAATACCATTTGGTTTCGTTATATTCACTTGCAATGACTCCGAATTTTTAATCAGAAAGCTCTTCCAATTCCGGTTGCGTTTGTTATAATTCTCTTACGGTCATAACATACTGAAACACTGGTTTTCATGCAATCATCGAAGTTAAGCAACGTCGATTAAGCTCTGTACCTAGATCTAATTCCACACGTAATATTAACTCGTTATAGTAAGTTATAATTCCATTCGTTATAATGATTTATGCAAAAATATCCTTGGGAAAGTTATGAGTTCACCTCCTCTCACTCCAGCTATGGCTTCATCTTTTATCAGTGAATCATTATCTTATAAGAAGTTCATAGAATCTGAAAATATTTTTCACTTTAAAAATAAGCCTGCAAAGGATTGATAAGCCGTAAAAACAAATTTAGCATTAAGATTAGATTTCGCAAAGCCCTGACCATAACATAATCGAAGATATGTTAATAGATGTGTAAACGTGGATGTCACAGAAGCCCAAACAATTTCGAGATGTTTGTGTTTACTTTCCAGAAGAATGACAGAATATTGCTCATGAAACAATGTTCAATTTGTACGCTCCCCCATGCATATAGCTGAGCTTGTCATTTACGTCAGCAGCTGCAGACATAAAAATACAAATTACGATTTTCATGACACTAAACACACACACACACACACACACACACACACACACACACACACACACACACACACACACACACATATATATATATATATATATATATATATAAATCAAACTTATTTATAAATGGAACTTTGTCTGTGTGTGTGTGTATCCGTTACTTATAGACTCCAAAACGGCTGAACCAATTTTCTTGAAAATTTACACAGTTGTACTATAAGCGTCTGCGAGTGTTCTTAGCTAGGTTTTGTGTACCCATGATAAATATCGAAAATCGATAATCGAAAAAATCGGGTTATAGAAGGAGTAGTCCGATTGTAATCAAATTAAATACACTCATAGACAAAGACATAAGAAACGATATTCAGAAGTTTCAAGGTTGCAGTTCTTACAATAGTGCAGAAAATCTATAATATATATATGAAAAAAAAGCAAGATGTTTGTGTGTGTGTCTCTGTTTATCTGCCTGTATGTCAGTATTTTTTTCAGCCCTTTTATTTTAGTTTTTGCTTCGGATTTGGCTCTAAGTAGGTATAATTGTAGTTCTTTGTCTCAGCCATGATACCATTTACTCAGAGGACATATTTAGCCTTCAAAATTCAGTTTACGACGAAAAAAACTTATTTGATATCGATACCAGGAAATCAAAATTTGACTTACATCCATTCATTTTTCTTTCAGTCTACGGTTTCGCTTTAACTGGAAACAACTATTGCTTTTTAGTCTTTCGTGCCAACGTCCAAAGAGTTTGAGTTCCAGGACTATGGATTAGTTTTAAAGCTTTCATTATACCCGAGCAACGCCGGGCTATAGTGCTTGTATATATATTTTTTTAATCATATCACCCCGAGGAAGGCGGTAACGCCACTGATGTGCAGGGGGCTACATAAGAGTAAAAGGATTAGAGGAGAGTGAGGAGAAGGACTAACCAGTTAGAAAGGAGCAAGAGAATGATGGAAATACAGGTGTGATGACAGTTGCGAAGGTTTAGAGAAAGGAAGGGATCTACAGGACGCTGTGGAAAGAACTAGGGTCATGTAGTTAAGAGATGAGTATTGACCTTGCATTTAAATTCCTTTAGGTTGTAACCACCAGGAAAGCAAGAATAAGGAAGCGAGTTCCACAGGCGGGAAGTGCGGGAAAAGAAGCTGCAGGAGTAGAATTGTCGTCTGCATTTGGTTGATCTAATTGTGAATGAGTGAAACCCAGTTGCCAGTCTGGTTGCACGAGTAAACACCTGTTGCGGAGGCACCAGTGACTCAAGCTCGTTAGAGCAGAAGCCATGAAAGTGTTTATAAAACAGACAAAGGGAAGCCACTTCTCGTCGGTGGGAAAGTGGCTGTAGTCGAGCCGCCAATAATTATTTTATGAACTTTTAGCTTATTTTTCCATCAATAAATTAAGTTTATATTTCATTTCCTCCTATATCAAGTCTGAACCTTTCATCGTATTGAGTCAAATTGCGTTACAATCTCGGAAGCTGCTGAAATGTGGTTCTACAGAAGGATGCTGTGGATATCATGGAACCGAACATGTGAGCAATGACAAGGTTTTAGAAACGAGGGAAAGAAAAAGGAAATTAATATTGAGCATCAGGAAGAGACAACTAAAGTTCCTGGAATATGCTATGAGGAAGGAGGGCTTGGAGAACCTGATACTAACAGGGAGAAAGAAACAGGGGAAAGAAGCGTATAACATATTTGAAGGGCCTGAGCAGGTGTATGACAGAACGGGGTTGCGTGGAGTTACAGGAGAAAGGGTGCTCAGAGCCACCAGAAATAGGGAGACGTGGAAGGCCATGATCGCCTACGTCCTGAAAGGACAAGGCACAGAGAAGAAAAGAAGAAGAATAGTCATGAAATCTTTAAAATTAAACATTAAAAATTAAAAATTAAGCAAACTGATTTTTGGCGAGGTGTTTATTTAATCTCGTTGCAACAGCATCGTAGATTCTCGTTTTCACCGTATGAAGTTGCAACAGCCTATTCCATCCGCGTTGTTTTATATTTGTCTGTGCATTCGATGAAGTTTAAGCCCATCCTGAGAATCATACGATATTCCACGCATAGAACAAAGAACAGAACCCTTTGAGAAGGCTGAAGGAATGTTTGAGCCGTGTTTAGTTGTCGGCAATTTAATACGTAGAAGCGTTGTAATTACATTTTTATGTGCCCCTTTTTATGTACTGTGGGATAAAAAATCAAGAATTAAAATCAACATTCTTCTTCACTTTTACAAAAATTCACAATGACGTGTGAAATCCTGGTTTTTCCCAAAAAGAAAAAGGATTGACCATCTACTTAAAGAAAATGTCGAAAACGGATTTTGCAATTGTTTTTTTTTTTTATAATCATAATGACCCCTAGCAAGATATTTTACTGCCCCTGTTTTTGCAGTGGGCTACATAGGAGGAATATTATGAGAAAGAGTGACAGGTTACCGGGGGTGTCAGTAAGTGGGTAAGAGAAGGATGAGAATACTGATGAGAGTGGAGCGAATGGAGAAAGAAACACGAGAGAGAGGATGCAGGTTAGTGAGATAGGAGATGACTATTGATTTTGCAGTGGGCTACATAGGAGGAATATTATGAGAAAGAGTGACAGGTTACCGGGGGTGTCAGTAAGTGGGTAAGAGAAGGATGAGAATACTGATGAGAGTGGAGCGAATGGAGAAAGAAGCACCAGAGAGAGGATGCAGGTTAGTGAGATAGGAGATGACTATTGATTTTGCAGTGGGCTACATAGGAGGAATATTATGAGAAAGAGTGACAGGTTACAGGGGGTGTCAGTAAGTGGGTAAGAGAAGGATGAGAATACTGATGAGAGTGGAGCGAATGGAGAAAGAAGCACGAGAGAGAGGATGCAGGTTAGTGAGATAGGAGATGACTATTGATTTTGCAGTGGGCTACATAGGAGGAATATTATGAGAAAGAGTGACAGGTTACAGGGGGTGTCAGTAAGTGGGTAAGAGAAGGATGAGAATACTGATGAGAGTGGAGCGAATGGAGAAAGAAGCACCAGAGAGAGGATGCAGGTTAGTGAGATAGGAGATGACTATTGATTTTGCAGTGGGCTACATAGGAGGAATATTATGAGAAAGAGTGACAGGTTACAGGGGGTGTCAGTAAGTGGGTAAGAGAAGGATGAGAATACTGATGAGAGTGGAGCGAATGGAGAAAGAAGCACCAGAGAGAGGATGCAGGTTAGTGAGATAGGAGATGACTATTGATTTTGCAGTGGGCTACATAGGAGGAATATTATGAGAAAGAGTGACAGGTTACAGGGGGTGTCAGTAAGTGGGTAAGAGAAGGATGAGAATACTGATGAGAGTGGAACGAATGGAGAAAGAAGCACGAGAGAGAGGATGCAGGTTAGTGAGATAGGAGATGACTATTGATTTTGCAGTGGGCTACATAGGAGGAATATTATGAGAAAGAGTGACAGGTTACCGGGGGTGTCAGTAAGTGGGTAAGAGAATGATGAGAATACTGATGAGAGTGGAGCGAATGGAGAAAGAAGCACGAGAGAGAGGATGCAGGTTAGTGAGATAGGAGATGACTATTGATTTTGCAGTGGGCTACATAGGAGGAATATTATGAGAAAGAGTGACAGGTTACAGGGGGTGTCAGTAAGTGGGTAAGAGAAGGATGAGAATACTGATGAGAGTGGAGCGAATGGAGAAAGAAGCACGAGAGAGAGGATGCAGGTTAGTGAGATAGGAGATGACTATTGATTTTGCAGTGGGCTACATAGGAGGAATATTATGAGAAAGAGTGACAGGTTACAGGGGGTGTCAGTAAGTGGGTAAGAGAAGGATGAGAATACTGATGAGAGTGGAGCGAATGGAGAAAGAAGCACCAGAGAGAGGATGCAGGTTAGTGAGATAGGAGATGACTATTGATTTTGCAGTGGGCTACATAGGAGGAATATTATGAGAAAGAGTGACAGGTTACAGGGGGTGTCAGTAAGTGGGTAAGAGAAGGATGAGAATACTGACGAGAGTGGAGCGAATGGAGAAAGAAGCACGAGAGAGAGGATGCAGGTTAGTGAGATAGGAGATGACTATTGATTTTGCAGTGGGCTACATAGGAGGAATATTATGAGAAAGAGTGACAGGTTACCGGGGGTGTCAGTAAGTGGGTAAGAGAAGGATGAGAATACTGATGAGAGTGGAGCGAATGGAGAAAGAAGCACGAGAGAGAGGATGCAGGTTAGTGAGATAGGAGATGACTATTGATTTTGCAGTGGGCTACATAGGAGGAATATTATGAGAAAGAGTGACAGGTTACAGGGGGTGTCAGTAAGTGGGTAAGAGAAGGATGAGAATACTGATGAGAGTGGAGCGAATGGAGAAAGAAGCACGAGAGAGAGGATGCAGGTTAGTGAGATAGGAGATGACTATTGATTTTGCAGTGGGCTACATAGGAGGAATATTATGAGAAAGAGTGACAGGTTACAGGGGGTGTCAGTAAGTGGGTAAGAGAAGGATGAGAATACTGATGAGAGTGGAGCGAATGGAGAAAGAAGCACGAGAGAGAGGATGCAGGTTAGTGAGATAGGAGATGACTATTGATTTTGCAGTGGGCTACATAGGAGGAATATTATGAGAAAGAGTGACAGGTTACAGGGGGTGTCACTAAGTGGGTAAGAGAAGGATGAGAATACTGATGAGAGTGGAGCGAATGGAGAAAGAAGCACGAGAGAGAGGATGCAGGTTAGTTAGATAGGAGATGACTATTGATTTTGCAGTGGGCTACATAGGAGGAATATTATGAGAAAGAGTGACAGGTTACAGGGGGTGTCAGTAAGTGGGTAAGAGAAGGATGAGAATACTGATGAGAGTGGAGCGAATGGAGAAAGAAACACGAGAGAGAGGATGCAGGTTAGTGAGATAGGAGATGACTATTGATTTTGCAGTGGGCTACATAGGAGGAATATTATGAGAAAGAGTGACAGGTTACCGGGGGTGTCAGTAAGTGGGTAAGAGAAGGATGAGAATACTGATGAGAGTGGAGCGAATGGAGAAAGAAGCACGAGAGAGAGGATGCAGTTAGTGAGATAGGAGATGACTATTGATTTTGCAGTGGGCTACATAGGAGGAATATTATGAGAAAGAGTGACAGGTTACAGGGGGTGTCAGTAAGTGGGTAAGAGAAGGATGAGAATACTGATGAGAGTGGAGCGAATGGAGAAAGAAGCACCAGAGAGAGGATGCAGGTTAGTGAGATAGGAGATGACAATTGATTTTGCAGTGGGCTACATAGGAGGAATATTATGAGAAAGAGTGACAGGTTACAGGGGGTGTCAGTAAGTGGGTAAGAGAAGGATGAGAATACTGATGAGAGTGGAGCGAATGGAGGAAAGAAGCACGAGAGAGAGGATGCAGGTTAGTGAGATAGGAGATGACTATTGATTTTGCAGTGGGCTACATAGGAGGAATATTATGAGAAAGAGTGACAGGTTACAGGGGGTGTCAGTAAGTGGGTAAGAGAAGGATGAGAATACTGATGAGAGTGGAGCGAATGGAGAAAGAAGCACCAGAGAGAGGATGCAGGTTAGTGAGATAGGAGATGACTATTGATTTTGCAGTGGGCTACATAGGAGGGATATTATGAGAAAGAGTGACAGGTTACAGGGGGTGTCAGTAAGTGGGTAAGAGAAGGATGAGAATACTGATGAGAGTGGAGCGAATGGAGAAAGAAGCACGAGAGAGAGGATGCAGGTTAGTGAGATAGGAGATGACTATTGATTTTGCAGTGGGCTACATAGGAGGAATATTATGCTAGAGTAGCTACTGTTTTTTCAAAATATATATATTATTTTTCATTATCATATCACCCCATACAAGGCATTTTAGTGCAACTGTTTTGCAGTGGACTACATAGGAGAAATATTATGAGAAAGAGTGACAGGTTACAGGGGGTGTCAGTAAGTGGGTAAGAGAAGGATGAGAATACTGATGAGAGTGGAGCGAATGGAGAAAGAAACATGAGAGAGAGGATGCAGGTTAGTAAGATAGGAGATGACTATTAATTTTACATCTAAATTATTGGAGAATGTAGCTGTCGGAGAAGCAAGTAATCGGAAAAGAAGCTGATGGAGTAGAATTTGCGTTTAAGTAGATGTTAAACTGATTTTCTGACCAATGGAAGTGACTTGCAAGACTAAAAAGGGCTTCGCGAGTTCGTGCGAAAAATCTAGATGGCGATATAAATGACTTCGATCAGTGTCAGTCAGATGGGAGCAGCGGGAGACACTGCTAAAATATAACGAGAGAAGCTTTAAGTCAACCCGGACATTCGTCCTCTTTCTCTTTCCTTCTCGTGTGCTGATTCATTCTACTTCTTCATTCGATGATATTCATACCGAAACAAACGCTCATACATACACATCTACGTACGCATATACTCATTCAACAATCTACTACTACGAACATTTGAACGAACTCTTGATACCCTTAACTTTCTAATAGAACTTTTAACTGATACTTATTCTTGTTATTCTATTTTTTTAATAAATTAATATTTTAACATGAAAAATGTATATTTTTATTCTTACACGATTCCACATGTTCCAACTTACCGACAACCAACCTTTTGATGATAGCGAAAATAACCTTGTGATAATTCTGGATAAAAACTTGTAAGCTTAAGGGAGTTCGGTTATGTATAATACAAGACCGAATTAAATAAAAATTAACCATCTTCCTACGGCTTCAGTACAAATTTATTGAAACGACAGCTTTAGTTTCCTTTTATTTACACACAGGGTCAGTTTTAGACCCACGGGAGTGACAGGATGAAATCGCTTTTATTTGTGCCTCAGCTTTTCTAATCTTCTCACATTGTTTTTTTTTTCTTTCAATTGGAGTAGATAGACAAAATTGTCGCCCGGTTCGCACTCCACCCACATCCGTTGAACAGGTGAACAGGCTCATCCCTTGTTTCCTGTTTGGGATGCAGTTTCCGGTTTTCTCTTTTCTAATCTTCTCACTCTTATGTAGCCCCCTGCACATCAGTGGCGTTACCGCCTTGCTTGGGATGATATGATTAAAAAAATAAATAAAGTCATTGGCAGTGGTGGGCAGCAATATGAATCAATTTTTAGGGTGCATGATGAAATTTGTTTGGCCTTGAGAAATATTGCATCATCCAAGATTGAATAAGATTTGTATCAAATGTCTACTGTTTTGACTGCCGATTAGTTATACCACGTACATTGTTTGAGATGGACGTTACTCCAAGGAAGCGTACGAAAATTGTAACGCTGCACGAACAGACCGGCAAGCCTTACAAATAGATCGCGGATATTGTTGGTGTTAATCTTTCAACTGTCAGTCGTGTCATCAAGGCAAAGAAAGAAACTGGTTCCATCAGACCAAAAAAAAAAAAAAAACGCGGTCGGAATAAAAAAAAAAACAACGTCAAGAGACGACATATACGCGATCAGGGAAAGTGTGAAAGATCTTAGGAAGACATTATGAGTTTTGTTTTAATTAATTTACAGAAAAGTACATTACCAGCCATAATTATTAAGCCACCACAGTGTCTTAAGAAATGATGTATTTCACACTTTTTTTAGAATTTATTGCCAAGTAAATGAAAATAGAATGATCTTTTGTTATAACTTGTGCATCAAATATTTAATAATCATCTATATTGCAGTTTCATCAATGAAAGAATGAAAAAAAAAAAGATAGGGTGATCCGGACGAGTTCATCTTTGCTTCCTTGCCTTGTAAAATTTTGCAAAATAACAATAACAAAAGAACCATTCTATTTTCATTTAGAATTAATTATCCACTTAAAAATAGTATGAAATATATAATTTCTTTTAAAAAACTGGCGTGGCCTAATAATTATGGCCTGTAGTGCATATCTCATATCTATCTATCTATCTATCTATCTATCTATCTATCTATCTATCTATCTCAGACCAAAACTTAAAGGAAAATGCGATCAGAAGAGAAAAACAACGCCAAGAGACGACGTATACGTGATCAAGGAAAGTGTGAAAGATCCTTAAAGGACATTATTCATTTTGTTTGAATTAATTTACACAAGTGAGTATGTAATCCTCCCTTTGACGCGATCACAAGTCACGGACAGAGGAATATCAGTAGAATTTAGATTTTGCTTAGGTTTATCCTTAAGTTTTAACGGGGGACTTCCGCTTTCCGTGGACTTTTATACAGATAACTGTTCATGAAGATTTTCGGAGTCCTTTCATTGATCATACACGTAACTTAATCAGGTCACCGAAGTTTCGATTGCATTACAAATGAATTTACGTCTTTAAAAACAGATTAATATTATATCTTTTCTTTTCATATTACAGCCACATATTGCTCGAAAGTAGTGGTCATGAAAAGTCTAAAAAATGAGGAATGTTAGTTAAGTTGTTTGCGGAATTCCACAAGTCGTTTGATGTCATGCGAAATCTCTTAAAAGAAGTTGTCAAAATTGTGTTCGGATTATATTCTTCGACCGCTGGCCAGTTTCAAGAGAAGAAAACCGAAATTTCGAGAGTTAGACAATGTGACAGTTATGTCGTTAACTAATGATGTATGCTATATCTCGTGTCCTTTGGGAAACTGTGTCGCCGTCGGTAATAAATAAAGAAAACATCAAACTATACTAGTCATGCCAGAACCTTTCTAGAAAGAATATTGACCTGTTATCTCTGACCAAAATGTCATATGGAAGCACATAACACAAATCCCCGGCACCCATTTCAATTTCTGTCAGATAATGATCGGCAATACAACAGTAATTTGCAAATCCAACTACAAAAATCGATTAAAAATCCTAGAAGCCATTTACATCAAACGTCGGAAACACACTGTGAATAAAATTTGTTTCAATCTTGGCGTGCGCATTTCAAAATGCCTTTGATATGTAATGTTATTTCCGCTTTGTAACGTTAAAATCTATTTCGCAGTCATACAATGTAAATTTATCCCTTAGTAACATGAACGCCAAACGGGAACCTTTCATTCTCCTAAAAACAATCGACGATGGTCGAAAATATTAGGAATACAAAAATATATATATATATATTATTTTTAAACGAGTTATTTCGCTACCTTGGTTTCTACCCTGAGTGGTGTCTTCAGGCGATTTTTAATAACTAAAAAATAAAAATTAAAAGTTATTAAAAATCGCCTGAAGACACCACTCATGGTAGAAACCAAGGTAGCAAAATAACTCGCTTAAAATTGAGAAATATTCAACATTTCTACAATATAATTGTATAGAACACTTTTTAATACAAATGTGTACTGGTCTAACCCTATTAGAACCAAAAACTAAGTATTAAACAATCAATATATATATATATATATATATATATATATATATATATATTACGAAAATTAACGAAGATTAACAAAATGGTTATAAATACCCGATAATTTGAAATTATTTGTTTGAACATTATTTTTGATCGATACTCGTATTTAAATAAATATATATATATATACTGTTTGATTATAAATAGAATATCTATTTCTATTGGCCTAATTATTTACCATAAATTTTTGTTACGAAAATATGTGTAATTCGGCAGGACTCGAACCTGGTTATTTGCCTGAATCAAAAATTTTGTTATATCGGCTTGATTTGACTTCTTTTAGACTGTTGGTCATTCGTGGTCGAGAGGTCTAAGACGCGCCAGGTCAACTGATTGCTTTCCCTATGTGGATAGGTGTCGCAGGTTCGAATATAGTTGTCTATAAGAAGAGCCATGTTTATGATTATATTCTGCTTTGTGGATTTTTAGGTCGCGCACCTATTTTGCGTGTGAATATATTTAATTATATATATATATATATATATATATAATTTGCGTGTGTATATATTTAATTACATTTATTTGCTTATGCACTGGAATATGACTGTGTTTTTCATGACCTATTAAAATCTCAAGCCAATCCCACGTTCACGGTGGTAATTAGTGCAGATTTTGCCATGAATAAAAGTTGTCTATTATGTAGTAACCAGAACAAAACCTATTACTTAATGAAATATCAGAAGTGAAGTTCAAATATAATCAGACCTATAGATACATATTAGGAACATAAAAACCTAGATGAAAGTGTTTTGAAAAACCTAAAGTAACTCCTATTTTTAAAATTTTCGGTTGTTTAAAAATTCCAGTCGCACGTTCGTAAAAATCCCTGTCGTACGTTTGAAAAATCAGTAAAAAATCAGTTATTATAAATTGCCTGAAAAAAAAAAAAAATAGAAAGGTTGAAACCTAAGTTGGGAAGATAACTCATTTCTAAATTAGAAATATTCAAAAGCTTTATAATATAAATGTATTTAACCCTTTTTAACACAACTAAGTAATGGTCTAATTTCATTATGACCATGAACTATATATATATATATATACACATTATATATATATATATATATATATATACACACTATATATATATATATACACACTATATATATATATATATACACACTATATATATATATATATATATATATACACACATATTATATATATATATATATATATATATATATACACACACATTATATATATATATATATATATATTCTAAACATGTATTGTTAAATATGACTGACAATGAATGTATATTATGTATAATCATGAGCCGTACTAAACATCGCAGGGAGTAAATTTGTAATGCGGTTTTATGACGTCATATCATGTGACAGACCGAAATGTTAACAACAGAACCATCTGTCTAAATGCAATGTAATGCGTTGTGACTAGATTGAAATGTGATATTATATATAATAGTTTATTTACTACACTGACTAAACCCTTCCTGGAGTAGACATATGCTCCAGAATATTTGCAGTTATTCAATACACAGATATATATATATATATATATATATATATATATATATGTGAATTGTTTGAACTTTATTTTTTATCGATACTCGTATTTAAGTAGATATTCTGTTTTTAATGAAACAGTATTATATATTTATTTCTACCGGCCTGATTATTTATGATAAATTTTTATTATGAAAATGTGTGCCATTTGGCAGGATTCGAACCTGCGACCCCTATCTATATATGGCACACATTTTCGTAATAAAAATTTATCGTAAATAATCAGGCCGGTAGAAATAAATATATAATTCTGTTTCATTAAAAACAGAATATCTACTTAAATACGAGTATCGATAAAAATAATGTTCAAACAATTCATTTCAAATTGTCGGTTGCTTATAATCAAGTTTCGTTAGAATTCATTGATTTCCGTAATATATATATATATATATATATAGATAGATAGATAGATAGATAGATAGATAGATAGATAGATAGAATAAATTGTGTGAGAGGCCATGAAAGTTTTATTTAAAGTGTATATTTATTTTTGTTTAAAAATATACATGTTAATGATTTTTTAAGTGTCCATATTGATATTTGTGACGCTATACGTGTTTCGAGTTTAAGATTGACCCGCTTCAGGCGAATAAATTTGTGGTTTTTCATATCGGGTTCCTTTTGAAACAAAAAAACCCTGATATGTAAAACCACAAATTTATTCCCCTGAAGAGAGTCAATCTTAAACTCGAAACACGAAACACGTAAATATCAATATAGACACTTAAAAAATCATAACATGTATATTTTTAAACAACAATATACATTTTAAATAAAATGTTCACGGCCTCTCACACTTTTTATATTATACTAATTTTTCTCGTTGGTACAACCCTATTTCCGTTTCTTACATATATATATATATATATATATATATATATATATATATATATATATATATTGTAGTTTTTGTTGCAATGATTTATAAAAGCATAGTATCACTACACATACATTTTCGCGTTTCGGAGCTACGTTTGCCCTTCATCTGGTGATAAGTTTAAAATTAAAAATTAAAATTAAAAATCTTAAACTTATTACCAGATGAGGGGCAAACGTAGCTCCGAAACGCGAAATTTTTTTTATGTAGTGATACTATGCTTTATAAACCATTGTAACAACCAATACAATATAAAGCTCTACGTTGTATCGAGCACTCTTTATAAAAGTAAATGCATGAACAGTGGGTTTAAAACCTACATATTCCATAACTTTCTTACAATATATACGTATATATCTCCAAATAAATAAGTTACGAAGAAAATAATTACAACGTTCATAATTATTAATTTAAAACAGTGCTCGATATATAAAAATAAAGCAATGAATATTTATTATTAATTACTTCTTTAGAACATGTAGAAACTACAAGCTACTACAAAACTGGACATTTTGTTTTGACTTTCAAAGAACAATGTCTCATCAGGTCGTTAACAATGAAGGCAATAAACGTTATTTTGTAAACAACGTTTATTCCTATCAGTATTAATTACCTGATGAGACATTGTTCATTCATTGTACAAATTTTGTAGTAGCTTGTAGTTTTTACATGTTCTAAAGAAATAATTAATAATAAATAATCATTAGCCTTTTTTTATATTGAGCACTGTTTTAAATTAACGATTTGAGCGTTGCAATTATTTTCTTCGTTTCTTATTCATTTCGATATATATGTATATATATATGTATTTATATATATATATATATATAAGTGTGTGTGTGTGTGTGTATTAGTGTATGTGGAATATTTCAGATATGACTAAAATTTATCTGTAAATGCACAATATGAACACTAAAGTAAGACGAAAACTTACCTTAACTGACGAGTGTACGTATGTGTGGAAAAAGGTTTCCTTGTGTGTGGTAAATTACAGATATGACTAAATCTCTCTGTAAACGAGAAATATGAATAATGACGAAATGAATACTTATCTTACACTTACGTGTTTTGTCTTCTGATGGAGTTTATCAATGCCAATGTAAGGGTTTTAATTTGCAAGAAGCCCTTTTAAACAAAAGTAAAAATGTTTGTCAAAATATTAAAATTTAAGAAACTCTCATACATATTAATCAAACTAATTGAAAAGTTTCGATAAACTATGGAAGATGCTAAGCGTCATAATTTAATGTCGAAGAAAGAAAAGAGAGTAAATGAGTGAGTGTGTGTGTGTGTGTGGAAAGGAGAGAGTCAGAGAGAGAGAGAGAGAGAGTATTAGTTAAAAAGAAAGATATTTTTACCAAATATGTGAATAATTATGTATTGTATTTATTACTGTTTCATAATCTATCAATAATTGCTTATGAATCTTATTATCTTGTTCTTTGTAATTTAAGCCCTTCTTTTCAAATATTGTTTTTGATATGTTATGGTGTATGGTGCATGTGTGTGTGTGTGTGTGTGTGGGACTGGCTGCTGAATATTTCTTTTTTTAACTGTCTTGTACTGGTCTAGGTCTTGTGGAATCTTTAATAATAACGGAAATCTGTCATTTCGGAAGCGTTTGAAAATTATATAAAGAATTTAACCAACATATTTACACACACACACACACACACACACACACACACACACATATATATATGCGTGACTCTTCAGAAATGAATTGAATTCTTTCGGTGACTGGCGTGCGTATACACTGCTTATATAGAACACGTTAAAATTTCCCTTCTCTGATTCCATGCGTCGATGGCTTAGGAGATAGCGTGTGTGTAAGTGTGTGTGTGTGTGTGTGTGTGTGTGTGTGTGTGTGTGTGTGTGCGCGCGCGTGTGCGTGTGAGTTCTAAATTATAATTTATAATATGTTATAAAATTATATGATATTATGCCAAGCTGACGTTTGTTACATTTCATCGGCGTGATCACATAAGCCGGCGTCATCAGCACTGTGAACAAGGCCAATACGCTTAAACTCTCGGTCACGATGACTTATGACTTTGCACAAGAATCGTGTCAACTTGATTCACCGGGAACTTTGTGGTATGGAAGACAAAACTTCTTGTATGCGTACTTCTATTTTGTTTAAAATCTCCGTTTTCTACAATAGACTTGATCCTTTATCTAACCCGATGATTCAAAACATGAAACGTACGCCCCACAAGGGAGCAATTTGATTTTATAAGAAGCAATTCGATTGTCGGGTGTTTTGCTAATAAAAGTCTTTGTTCTTTTGATCTATTAGCCCTAACATTCCAATAAATAAAAATTTAGCAATATTACATATATTTCACTCATCATTTGTTTTGGATTTTTAAATTACCATCGATTCCACTGCCACCTGGTGAGTAACTTTCATTTCAAAATAATTTTAGAACTTCATTTTGCAAAGTTTCCAAATCCTTCGTACATTCTGTGTTTATGGCATTAACTATTTTTTGTTTTTCATAGATGCCATGTCGTTTTTAAGCTTGTTTAAGCCACCTTAAACTTTTGAGCTATAAACAAACTTTAAATTTCAAGTTTAAAATAAAAGCTTCAATCAAAGTATTGGTGTTTTAAGCATCAATTAAAACGGAGTTCGCTTTTTACATAAGAATTATATATCAACATATGGGAGGGGGGACATCAGGATTTTAGGGGGGATTAGGTGGGGCATGGCCAAAAAAGGTTGGGAAACACTGATCTACCCCCACTTAAAGTCTCAGAGTTTTAATTCAGGACCCGAGAGTGGCTACTTATACATAAAATAGAGAGTTACTTTTCAAACACATTGTATATTGATTTATTTGAGTAATTCTAGCGCTAATATGATAACGGGGAAAATAATTTATTTTGCTCAACAAATATTTTTCAACATGCAGTACAATATTTATTTATAATACAATTGTATGATAATTATAACAACTATTGCTGTACGTAAATTTATGTCAGGTGGACAGAATTTTGGTAATGATAAGCCTCAGTAGACATTTAGAGGAATAATTCTTATTACTAGCAATATTTTTTTGAAAACGTTCGCACTACTTTGTCATGACCGACTAAGCATTCCCCGATTTTAACACATTTCAGAGTCAGACAAGAATTTTTTATTATTGCGCTTTATTAAATAACTAGTACCTCTCAAAATAACGGCAACATATTTATATAGATATGCCATCTAAATTGACGGCAACATATTATATATAGATATGCCATCTAAAATGACGGCAACATATTATATATAAATATGCCATCTAAAATGACGGCAACATATTATATATAAATATGCCATCTAAAATGACAACATATTTATATAGATATGCCATCTAAAATGACGGCAACATATTATATATAAATATGCCATCTAAAATGACGGCAACATATTATATATAAATATGCCATCTAAAATGACGGCAACATATTATATATAAATATGCCATCTAAAATGACAACATATTTATATAGATATGCCATCTAAAATGACGGCAACATATTATATATAAATATGCCATCTAAAATGACGGCAACATATTATATATAAATATGCCATCTAAAATGACAACATATTTATATAGATATGCCATCTAAAATGACGGCAACATATTATATATAGATATGCCATCTAAAATGACGGCAACATATTATATATAAATATGCCATCTAAAATGACGGCAACATATTATATATAAATATGCCATCTAAAATGACAACATATTTATATAGATATGCCATCTAAAATGACGACAACATATTTATATAGATATGCCATCTAAAATGACGACAACATATTTATATAGATATGCCATCTAAAATGACGGCAACATATTATATATAAATATGCCATCTAAAATGACGACAACATATTTATATAGATATGCCATCTAAAATGACGACAACATATTTATATAGATATGCCATCTAAAATGACGACAACATATTTATATAGATATGCCATCTAAAATGACGACAACATATTTATATAGATATGCCATCTAAAATGACGACAACATATTTATATAGATATGCCATCTAAAATTACAACATATTTATATAGATATGCCATCTAAAATGACGACAACATATATATATGAGTGTACATACTATTGAGTGCCATACATTAAGACAAAAAATAAAAACACACACACACAAAAAAAAAAAAATAATACAAACCCCACTAAGCGTGACAGGAGGTAAATACATTATATATGTACGAGTAGGCCCGTGCTGTAAAAAATGGCGAAATATTTTTTATATCTAAATCCTGTCGAAAATTCCGGCAACATATATATTGTACCTGTTATTAAGTCTCTTACGTTAAGACATAAGAAAAAAGATCCAAAATCCTTAACGTGACAAAAGGGAAATACGCTCTCGCATCCTGATTGAGCACTCTGGAAGAATGGTAGACTTTGAAAAACAGTAGCTACTCTAGCATATACGCATCGTTCATTCAGCAATGAATTAGAAAACTCCCAGCTATTGGGCGTGTATAATGATAATATACACGCTAAAAAGTCTGCCTCCTTCTACCGAGCGCCCGTATCTCAGCGTTAGAATCGCTGACTGACGCCAATTCGGTCGGGTTTCAATCCTGGGTTAAAAAGCAATCGGAGTCTAACCGTACTGATGAGATGTGATACAGCGAAACAGATCTGTCTGCGGATGACTATATATATATATATATATATATATATATATATATATATATATATATATATATATATATAATTCTAAGAAGGATAGTATTTACATTACTTACATTACTAACATTATTCGGACTTCAGTCCGCATTTTTGTTGCTATTTGTACGACGTTTCGGACCTTGTACACTCCGGCCTTCTTCAGGTGCCGAATCATTTATTACAATCACTGGGGTACATCATTCTCCTTCCTTATGCGTAGTCATGAGATATTTCCCTCTAAACGGACTCTCTAAGTCACTTGTTCACCACTGCTGTAGCCTGGTATTGAACTGACCAACTCTTAACCCTAAAAACACATGGCCCAGGAAACATAGGGCCACACACACGCATATATATACTACGCTATTTTATTCAGACTATTGTCCTCATTTTTGTTGCCGTTTATATATATATATATATATATATATATATATATATATATACATGCATACAAATAAATGCAAAAGGTTCTTTATTATAATAGGAAGGATATATATATATATATATATATATATATATATATATATCCTTCCTATTATAATAAAGAACCTTTTGCATTTATTTGTATATATATATATATATATATATATATATATAAGTTGCTATCTATTACCTATCACAGATAATCGCTCCTACCCACTATTAGCATGGGTCAGGCTAGTCTCCCTGAAAGCAAAATACTGCGTCTCCTCAAATTAACTCTCGCAAAAGACCTCAAGTGGAATGACTGTATGGAATCCATAGCTAAGGTTCTCTGTTTAGAGCCAGGAAGTTTTTCCCGTCTGAAACAATCTTGCACAGATATAAATCTACTATCCGCCCATTCATTGAATATTGCTGCCATATCTGGTCGGGTCCTCTTGCTATCCACCTAGGTGTCCTTTACAAAATCCAACGGATAATATGTGATCGATCTCGACTTGGCAGCTCGTCGGTGCTATATGGCTCCACTGTGTCTTTTCCACGAATACTTTCTGCTCTGATGAACTTAGCTCACCGGTGCCCCCTATATATGAATTTACTCGAGCCACAAGTTTAGCAACTAGGTCACACCCTTTTACTGTGAATCCAATAAAATGTAAACGCAAATTTATACTCTAACAACTAATTTTCTCGCACTTCCTGCCTGTGGAATTCCCTTCTATTTACTTGCTTCCCCACAATAGCCTAGAATTTAAATGTAAAGTCAATAATAATCTCCTACCTACTTCTTTTACCCACTTTCTGACACTCCCTGTATCCTTGTCACACATTCCCATAACTTTCCTCCGATGTAACACCCTGCAAAACAGTGGCAGTAAAATGCCTTACTTGGAGCCATATGATTATAAAAAATAATTCTAATATGATCTGATAAATTTAAAATAACACTATATGAGATATAATTATAAATTGTTATGTTGGTGAGTCTACGGGAGAGGGTGGTTGTAGTAAAACCAATATATGTAGTGGGTTTATTACCTATCACTTTTCTGATCAGTGTACAATTAAACAACATTTCTTAGAAAAACATAGCTATGTAGGTAATAGACAGATTTTCGTCAACAATACAATAAGCCTCACTCATGCACACAGCAAAAAGAACCTTCAGATATTGGAGGCCATCTACATTAAATCCAAACAACCCACACTTAATAAAATCACGTTTAAATCTGGTCATAACACATCACATTGCATTTAAATATATGGTTCTGTTATCATTTCGAGCTCTCACTTGGTGTTACAAATTTGCTATTTTTGGTAACTGTTATCGTTGCTTATCAAAGTTTTATGTCAACACAAGATAAAATCGTCGCTGATGGTGGATGCTTTTATGTTAACGTCCTTGTAACCTCTCTGAAGATGGCTCATGTTAGCCGAAAACTTAGAACTAACTTAATAAAAAATCATCTAAATGTTGGAGAATTTTTGTCTTTATTTTCATCTGAAATTAAAGCCAAAATACGATGTTTAGAACGGCTCATGATTAAACATAATAGGCATTCATTGTCTCTTATATTTAACAGTATATGTTTAAAAAATTATCTGCTGCCTCGATGCACTATATATATATATCTGTAACGACAGCTCGTTCTTTTAAATGAAACATAGGTGTTAATACTGTCGGAAGGTGCATATTTTTAAATAAGATTTATTCAGGCCGGTAGACGAAATAATCAAATATATAAGGGGGGACCAAGGTTTATGCATATTCATTACATCAATATTAAACAATAAATTTCGAATCACCTTATATGGGGAATATTCCATTTCAACAGACTAAAATGTCTTGTCGGAAGTGAAAGTTTCGGGCATACGATGATATATATATATGCCTGTTTACGATGAATCGAAAATTGTGTTATATAAGCATGATGAAAACTTCGTCTGATTAGGATGCTATCTATGGTCGAGCGGTCTAAGACGTTACCAGATCAAATGGTAGCTTCCCCCATGTAAATAGGGGTCGCAGGTTCGAATCCTACTAGATAGCACACATTTTCGTAATAAAAAATTTATCGTAAATAATCAGGCCGGTAGATATAAATATAAAAAATACTGTTTAATTAAAAACAGAATATCTACTTAAATACGAGTATCGGTAAAAAGTAATGTTCAAAATAATTCATTACAAATTGTCGGTTACTTATAACCAAGTTTCGTTAATTTCCGTAACATGTTTATATATATATATATATAAGTTAAAGATTGTCACAGTTGAGTGATGTTACTTTCAGGTCCCGACTCCAGAGATTCGCAAACGGACCTGTCCATCCACTCTTCAGCAATTTATTTTCTAATTTATGACCAACTAATAGATTGGCGTTGTCATCGCTACTAAGAGTTAAACAAGAATAATCTTTCATTCAACGTCATACAATATTCGTGTCTCAGACCGTAGACCATTAACGTCGCGAAACGTTTTGGCGTTGTGAAAAAATTACTCTGAACTTTTCATTAAATATGATTAAGAAGAAATATTCTTCTAGATGTCTATTGAGGTTTCTCATCACCAAAGATCTGTCCACTTTACATAATTTTATGTACAGCAATAGTTGTTATAACTCTTATGCAAATTATACTATAAATAAATACTTCACTGTATTAATGAACCATGTTGCTGAGCAAAATAAATTATTTTCCTCGTCATCAAACTACTTATTAAATTACGTACCTAAGATCAATATGCAGAGTGATTGCAAAGTAACTCCCTATTTGATGTATGAGTGGACAACCAGGGGTCCTGACTTAACATCTGTATGAGTAGATAGCCAGGGGTCCTGACTTAACACCTTGGAATTTTTTTCTGTGGAGCAAATCTACCATGCGTTGTGATGCAGTGGATATCGACTCGAAACTTGGGTGCTGAGTTCGAATTCCAGTTGAATTCATTGCATTCACTTTCGCACAAATACCAATTTCTGTTACTGGTATATATCGTGTCTGTGAACCAAGGATATCGATCGTCTTAGCCGACAAACGATGACCAACGAACAACTTACATATAAAAATATAACTTATATTTTTATTCTCTTCAATGACGGTTATGTACAGGGTGGTATTCAGAGGGAGGCACGCACATATGCGCATACGAGGGAGTTGACTGGCTGGAGTTGTCTTCCTTGCGTCTTCTCTTTGTCTGCTCTGGTGATTTGACCGAAAAACTCCTGTTTCATATAAGCTGAAATAGCTCGAATTCTGCTCAGTTGCGTCATTTAATAGCCAAGCACATTTATTTTTTCATTTTTGCGTTATTATTGCCATTGGGTCAGCTGTCTTTGACGTTATCACATTCCTCTGCTATTGTTTTATATTTTCTGACCTTGAGAACAACTGTCCCGAGGTAAACGCACTTTTGTTTGTCATTATTTCCGACGTCAAATCCTGGTCGGGGTCCTTGACAAAACCCAATGGAGAATCTGTAATGTGATCGATCCCGACTTGACAGCTCGGATACAGTCATTCACTCACCGGCGCAATGTGGCTTCACTGTGTCTCTTCTACAGATACTTTCATGGCTTCTGCTCAGATGAACTTAGCTCACTGGTAACCCCATACATGAATTTGCTCGAGCAACAAGATTAGCAATTATGTCCCACCCTTTTACCGTGAAACTAATAAATTGTAAACGCAAATTTTATTCCAGCAGCTTCTCTCGCACTTAACAGCTGAGGAACTCCCTACTGTTTACTTGTTTTCCCGACAGCTACAATCTTCAAGACTTCTAATGTAAAATCAATAGTCATCTCCTATCTTACTAACTTGCATCCCCTCTCTATCATGCTACTTTCTTCGTCCACTCCACCCTCATCAGTATTCTCATCCTTCTCCTACTCTGTTCCTGACACCCCCTGTAATTTGTCACACTTTCTCATAACTTCCCTCCTATGTAACCCCCTGCAAAACAGTGGCAGTAAAATGCCATGCTTGGGGTAACACGATTATACAAAAATATAGTCATCTCCTATCTCACTAATTGCATCCTCTCCCTCTCTCTTCCACGCTCCTTTCTCCGTCCACTTCACTTTCATCAGTTTCCTCATCCTTCTACTACCCTCCTCCTGACACCCCCTGTAACCTCTCACTCTTTCTCATAACTTACCTCCTATGTAATCCCCTGCTCAACATTGGCAGTAAAATATCTTGCTTGGGGAGACACGATTATAAAAAAAATATTGTTGTCTGACCGAAATGATATTCTGGGCGTCAAAGAATATATAAAATTGCGACACATCTGTATCTGCTTGGCTCTGACGTCCCTGATGCGATTCTTGAAAAGTTGGAACTGGTCCTTTTTGCAAATAAGCATGCACTTTGTTTACTTCCTTCTTCCTTTAGATTCCGTGTTCCTTCAGCTTAATGAGTCATATTACAAAACTGATCGTCCGAATACTGATGAATAGAGCGAGAAGCATAATCAGGCCAAAGATAAAAAACGAACAGTGTGGGTTCGTTAATAACACTGGGACAAGAAACGTCATATTTATGATTAAGATGATCTCTGAAAGGGCAATACAAATACAGAAAGAGTAGTACCTATGTTTTATCGATTATCCGAAGGCGTTCGACAAAATACGCCACAAAGAATTGATAGAGATGCTCAGCAGCCTCGATATACTTGAAAATAACATTAGGGTAATTAAGAATCTACACTGGCAGCAAACTGTCTGCATAAGTACAGGTAACGAATTCAGCAGATATACAAAGATAGAAAGGGGCATAAGACAAGGATGTGTCTTTTTACCGGATCTATTCAACTTGTACAGCGAGTATATTACGAGTACCCTAGATGTTATGCCAAGATTTTTCATCTGAGGCCGCAATGTGAACAACATAAGATACACAGACAATACAGTGGGGATAGCAGACACTGAAAGAAAACTACAAGACCTCCTACAGAAGGTAGCTGAAGAGAGTGACAAGAAAGGACTTCAAATAGACTGCAAGAAAACCGAATGCATGGTCATCAGCAAAACGAGCAGCCCAAAATGCCAAATACAGGTAGGGGATATTAAAATCAAGCAGGTACAAAAATTTAAATATCTGGGAAGTGTTCTAACCGAAGACGAAAGTGCGACACAGAGATCCAAAGCGAATTAGCATGGCGAAAGACGCGTTCCAGAAGATGAGTAACACACAAGAAACTTTCATTTGAAACAAAGAAGAGAATACTAGATTGCTATGTGATGTCAGTTCTTCAATATGGCAGTGAATGTTGGACAATATCAACAAAGAGGAAGGAAAAACTTGAAGCAACTTAAATGCGGTTCTACAGAAGGATGCTGCGGATTTTGTAGACCGAGCATGTGAGCAATGACGAGATGTTGGAAATAATGGAAACGAAAAGGAAATTAATTTCAGTCCTTTTATCGTGTTTCTTGTTGCAGAATTTGCTCTAACTTGGTAAAATTATAGTTTTTAGACTTAAACATTAGTAGATCTTCTCAGATAACTCATTTTTCCCGAAATCCGAAATCGATATCCCCGATATTCTATCGAATCTGATCAAAAACCGATATTCAGCCATCAATATGGCTCATTTTCTCCAATTTTACTCCCGATGGGTACGATACGTTTTCATTGACTTATTTAGGTTAGTTTATCTTTGGATGACTTATTTGACTCCGATATTGGAACTCGATACCCCGATATCCTACCGGGTCTGATCAAAATCAGTTTTTCAGCCCTTATATTTTAGTTTTTGCTTTGGATTTGGCTCTAAGTAGGTATAATTGTAGTTCTTAGTCTCAGACATGATACCATTTACTCAGAGGACTTATTTAGCCTTCAAAATTCAGTTTACGACGAAAAAACTTATTTGATATCGATACCAGGAAATCAAAATTTGACTTGCATCCATTCATTTTTTCTCAGTCTACGGTTTCGCTTTAATTGGAAACAACTATTGCTTTTTAGTCTTTCGTGCCAACGTCCAAAGAGTCTGAGCTCCAGGACCATGGATTAGTTATAAAGCTTTCATTACATCCGAGCAACGCCAGGCTATACTGCTAGTCACATATAAAAACAAAAGGATACAGCAAATTAAGCGTTTGCTTTACGACGGGTTTCGATCTAATTGTATGTTACTAAGAGCCAAGAAAGAAAAACAGATAACGCATGCCTATGCCATCTAATGAAGGAGGTTCTAATACTGGAGATTTTTTCTTTCTTATCTATCTACTAGGCTGTCTAAATGACAGAATCTTATCTATTCCTTTCTTCTGTAGCACCACCCAACCCCCATTCAGTCATCTACCTTCCCAGGCCCTTCAACTTTGCTATCCGCCGATTTCCCCTGTCTCTTTTTTCTTTTGATTTTAATGTTAACCTCGTTTCCAGGAGTTAAAATTTCCAAAAACAATTGTCCAAAAATTGTTCGTTTACAATCTAATCTGATGATGCTAGTTAGCAGTAGACCAGTGTTTCCTTAATGTTGTTTTTAATCTTTTCACCCTAAGCAAGGCGGTACCGCCACTGATTTTCAGGGGGCTACATAAGAGGGTAAAAGTTTAGACAGGAGTAGAGTGAAAGGAAAGACGAATCACTTACAGAGGGTGTCAGAGAAAGAGCAAGAGAGGGATGGGAACACATGTATGAACACTGTTACAAAGGTAGAGAGAAAGGAAAAGAACAAGATACACGGAGGGATGTAAAAAGAACTGGAGTCAAGTGGATAAGAGAATTGTATATTGACATTGCATTTAAATTCAGAAAAGCAAGTATATGGAAGGGTGTTCCACAGGCGGAAAGTGCGAGAAAAAGAAGCTGCTGGATTACAATTGACGGCTGCATTTGGTTGATCTAGCTGTAAGTGGGTGGGACCTTGTTGCTAGTCTTGTTGCACGAGTAAATTCTTGTGTAAATTCAGGGGCACAAGTGACTTATGTTTGTCGGAGCAGAAGCCATGAAAATATTTGTAGAATAGACAGGGAAGTCACATCTCGACAGTGAGAAAGTGGCTGGAGTCGAGTTGCCAAGTCGGGACTTATCACATTACAAATTCTCTTTTGGAGCCTGTCGAGAACACCGAGATGAACAGCAGGGGCGCCTGACCAGATATGACAACAGTATTCCATGCACGGTAAAATGGTTGATTTTTATATGTGCAAGATGGATTCAGGCTGAAAAAAAACTTCCTGGCCCGACAAAGTGACCCAACCTTCCTAGCAGTGGATTTGGCTATTGACTCAATGTAATGATTTCACTTGAGGACTTATGATAGGGTATTTGGAAACGCATACTGTACTGGTAAAAAAGAAACGTCGTGCTGGTGTCTTTTGCGACTACATTCGTGCGCAAAACAGGATTTTCCTGTCTGATTCACATTGAAATCCAGAGAGTAGAAATCGACTGGCTCCTCAACACGACATGCGAATAGCACTCAGCACCAAGACACTAAAATTTGTTGTCATCATATGTAGAAAGCAACAGCAACAAAGTCACTGAGTTTGTTACTTTACTAAAATCTTTCACATCACATGTTACAGTAATTATATTTTTGTTGCTAATATGAATATAATCTGGATTATGTAAAGCATTGTTTTCAGTTAAATCAAACAAGATGAGTATGTGCGTTGTGGTGCAATGGATATCGACTCGGAACGACAAATCAGGGACCCGAATTCGAATTCCAGTTGCATTCACTTATGCACAAATACCCCAGGGAAAGGTATTAATCCGTCTCTTCCCTCCAGCTATGGGTTAAATAACAGGACTGATTGGGGTCTATAGCTTTGGCTGGCAACGAGTATACTTGGCAACCAGTCTACCGCAGAAAGCAATGGCAGCCTACTGCAGGATAATTTGCCCAGCCAGTCATGTCTCTTTCGAGACCTGATCGCCCAAAGCGTGTATCACGTATAGCACTTAACTAACTGACTGAATATAATAGTTGAAAGCATAATTAAAACTTCTACTGGGAATAAAGTGGGGGATCGGTTTTTATTGTTATGAAGTAATAAACTGATCCCCCACTTATTATACTTAATATAATAATGTAATATAATCTATCTCTTCTCCCTCCAGCTAGGATTTAAATGGCAGGAGTGATTGTTTTCTATAGCCTTGGTCGGCAACTAGTCTACTGCAGAAAGCAATGGCAACCTACTGCGCGATAATCTTCTGCCCAGTTAGTTATGTCTATTTGGAGTCATGATCACCCAAAGCGTGTATCACGTATGGCACTTAACTGACTGACTGAAACACGATGAAAGAAACACAGTGGTTTTGTTGTTTACTCATAAGATCACTATTGATTTTCATCAATTCTGGAATATTTCACGCCTTCTGCTCTGACGAACTTATCTCGTTGATACCTTCTCTACACAAATTTACTTGAGCTACTAAATTGGCAACTAGGTCCCACTCTTTTACAGTGAAAACGGTCAATTATAACCGCCTCTACTACTTCATAGTTTCTTTTTTCGCACGTCCCGACCCAGAGACTCCCTTCCATACACTTGCTTCCCTGATAGCTACAATCTTCAACGTCAATTGCCATATTTTATCCTTTTCATTTCCATCTTTCTCTTATCCTTTCCCCGCCTCCTCCCTCTATTTTCTTCTTTCTTTTTTTTTTTTTTGATCTTCTCACTTGTAACCCCATGCGCACCAGTAATCTATTGCTTGGGGGGGGGGGCGATTAAAAAAAGTAGTGGGGTTTGAACAAGGTAAAAGGGTTAAGAATCACTACCGTAGAGACAATTGAATCATGTCTAATAAGACGCTGATACAAGAAAAACATACAAAACCAAAACTGTTAATATTTTCAGTTCACTTAGAATTCAATACACTTATTGTCAAAGATTTAGAAATATATAATTAAAATGATTTGTATCGATTTCATTTTTGATACAGACAAGTGCCACACATGATAATCCCCTGGGCGATCATGTCTGGAAAGACATGACTGACTGGGTAGAATATTTTCCTGCAGTAGGTTGCAATTACTTTCCGCGGTAGAGTGGTTATCAACAAAGGCTATAGATCACAATGTGTCCTGCTCTTTAACCCATAGATGGAGAGAGAAGAGATGGATTAATACCTTTCCTAAAGTAAGTGGATGCTAGGAATTCGAACTCGTTCCTCCGATTTCTAGTTCCGTGCCGATAAACCCTACATCACAACGCATATCCTGCTAACTGTATCACATTGACAGTTATATTTAAAACATAGTTTAATTGTAGGTTAATTTAATGCAGTTGGTTTTCATAAAAAAAACAGAAAGCAGATATTCCTGAATAAAAAAATGCACATACCGTGAATAACGATTGACCTTTGATTTGAAGTGGTTAATATTGTATTCTTCAAGAATGCATTCAGTTGGTGGGGATCTATTGAACAAAATGGAAATTCTTCGGAAAATGCAAAATTTTGCACATAGAAACATCAGTTTTTTTGTGACGTACTTTATCAGTTTTGTCAAGGAGCATTAACATCACAAAAGTTTTAGTTGGTCATAGATGACTATTCTGGAATCATATTCTGTTGTTATAACTCAAGTCGTTGAGACTGTCACCGCCAATATTGAATCCTGGTAGCACTTTTAATTCTCTCAGAACCGCCTTGGGCACCACAGCGTGTTGTAATGGTTAGCAAGCTTGACTCGCTAGAACTGAGTAGTGAGTTCGATCCTCACTAGGTACTCAGACTTTCGGCCTGGTGACACATCTAAGCGGTACTTAGAAAATCAACTATCAGAACAGCTAAATTATGCACATAGAAAAATCAGTCAGTTGTGTCATAGGTGATACACGCTTGGTTGATAACGTTTCGAAAGAGACATGATTGATTAAGAAGAATATTTTCCTGCAGTAGATTATCATTACTTTCTACGGTAGACTGATTGCCAACCAAGGTTAGAGAACTGATTTTGTTATTCGCCCTATAGCTGGAAGGAGAAGAGACGGATTAATATCATTCCTAAGGGTATTTTTGCGTAAAGGAATGGTACGAATTCAATTTGAATCCGAAGTCTTCGCTCCTATTTCTTGTTCCGAGCCGATATTCACTGCACCAAAACGCATATTCATGTATATATCACATTTATAAAGTCATATTAAAAAATATTTTCAATTGCAGGCTAATTTGGTTTTCATTGAAAACAGATATTACCGAATAAAAATACACATACCGCTGATAAGGACTACCTTTTGACTTCAAGGGGTTGGGTATTGTATCGTTCAAGAAGACATTCAGAAAGGCCTGTTGCACAAAATGAAAGTTCTTTGAAAAATGCTAAATTCCGCACATAGAAGCAGACAATGCATAAATGCACATTTATATTTTACACTGGATGTCGGAATAAACAGTACCAAAATATTATTACTTTAGAAACCACAGTTAAGTGCCATACGTGATACACGCTTGAAAGAGACATGACTAACTGGGCAGAAGATTATCCCGCAGTAGTTTGCCATTGCTTTCTGTGGTAGACTGGTTGCCGACAAAGGCTATAGAACCCAATCTGTTCTGTTATTTAACCCATAACTGGAAGGAAGAGACGGATTAATGCCTTTCACAAGGGTATTTGCGCGTAAGTGAATGCAATGAATTCAGCTGGAATTCGAACTCGGCTCTCCGATTTCTCGTTCAGTGCTGATACCCAGTGCACCACAATGCACATCCACACAATAAATAAAAAAATAATAGAAGTATAAAATTAACATGTCTGAATTAATACTGAACATATATAAATCTATGTGTATTGCATGCTGCTGCCACATCTGGTCGGCTGCCCGTCTTATTCACCTCGAGGTTCTTGACAAAATCCACTGGAGAATCTGCAACATGATCAATCTCAACTCGGGACCTCAGCTGCAGTCACTTTCTCACCGCCGTAATGTGGCTTCTCTCTATCTCTTCTACATATACTTTCACAGTTTTTGTTCCGATGAACTTAGCTCACTAGTGCCCCACTCTGCATGAATTTACTCGAGCTTCTAGATTAGCAACTAGGTCCCACCCTGTTACAGTGAAACCAATAAAATGTAACCGTGGTCCTGGGCATGACGGTAAACTGCATCCGGCAGCAAGGCATCTGATTGGGAGGTTGTGGAGAGTATGGAACCACTACTTAATTGCTGTTGTTCCCATGTCCACCCTGACCCGGAGTGGTAGCATCTGATAGGGTCCCAGCTATGGGCAAATAGTTGACCCAGAAACTGGGGTCAAAACACTATGAAATTATAAAAATAGACTTTTATAGAAATATATATTTTTTTGAAGGAGAAATATTACCAAAATTACATTTTTGAAGAAAATATTATTACCATAACACATTTTTGAAGGAAAATAATTCTTAGCGAAATGTTTTTGAATACAAAACTAGAAGACATTTTCAGTTTTCTAAAATAAAAATGAATAAAAAAATCATTAGAATCTGACTAAATAAACCTTCTCACTATAACCGAACATTAAAAAAAAATCATTCAAAACCCCAAGTTTTTGGCATTAAACAACCTACAGAAGCGTTGATATGCCATTAAACAAAACTCAAACTAAAACTCGAAATGTAACCGCAATTTCTACTCTATCCGTTTCTTTTCTCATACTTACCGCCTGTAGAAATGTCTTCCGTATGTTTCCTTCTCCGACAAATACAATTTCATAGAACTCAAATGTCAATTTTCATCTCCTACCTCCTTGACTAGCATCATTTCCCACATGTTTTGTTCTCCATCCACTCTACTCTTATCACACCAGTGTTCTCATCCTTCGTTTACCCATTCTGACTCCCAACTATAACTTGTTACCCTTTCTCATCAGTTTCCTCCGATGTAACCTCCTGCACACCACTGAGAGTAAAACTGCTTTGCTTGGGGTGAAATGATTTTAAAAAAAAAACTGAGAACACAATGTCCATTAATAAAGTATTTTTTTTAACATCGAAATAAATATAATCAAGTTGTACGGCAGATCCCGTCATATAGTGGATTATGAATTGAATATCTTGAGATCGTTTTATACAAAAAGATTTATTTCTATCTGGTGCGTTGTGGTGCAATGGTTATCGGCTCGAAACGAGAAATCGGAGAGCCGAGTTCGAATTCCAGTTGATTCATTGCATTCACTTACGCGCCAATACTCTTGGGAAAGGTATTAATCCGTCTCTTCCTTCCAGTTATGGGTTAAATAACAGAACATATTGGGTTCTATAGACTTGGCTGCCAACCAGTCTACCACAGAATGCAATGGCAACCTACTGCGGGATACTCTTCTGCCCAGTCAGTCATGTCTCTTCCGAGACATGATCACCCAAGCGTGTATCACGTATGGTACTTAACTGACTGAAAGAACAGGTAAATGAAACGAGCATTTTCAAACAAAAGAGAAAACGGCCACCACTACTAAATAAATGCATTAGTAAAAGTACTAAACGCCTGATAGAAATGGTGGCAAAAAAAGTGAATGAAAGAGTCTTGAATAAGACAGTTAAGAAGGAAGAATTGGAAATAAAAATGGATAAATATCTATAAAGAATCAAGAGGAATCGAAGGCATAATAAGTGCGGAAAGGCGGCGTGCTTAGAATATATTAGGGAAAAGAATTAAACAATAGAATATCAGGCAGGGAGAGAAAAATCTTGTATAAAAAACAAAAATGGCAGCAGGCGAACGCAAAATAATGAATAAATGGAAGATATTAATCCAACTACGTCAAGATTTGATCGCTTCATGAGCCTACATGTATTAATTTGTCCTAGACATACATATCGATATTTTTTTTAAAATTCCCTCTGTCTAGTGCCGCTATTCTCTCATCCATATTTTCTGCCATTTTGTTTCTCTAACTTCTTCATATTTATGATTTTAAATTCTAAATTTAACAAAGCATTAGATTTAGATTATTGTAAAGTTATACAAATAAGAAACGAGGAAAAGAGATAGACGCACACATATACAAATATATGCACTACCGGTCATAATTATTAGGCTACCCCAGATTTTTAAAAGAATTGATGTATTTCATACTATTTTTAGTGTTTATTGCCAAGTGGATAATTCTAAATGAAAATAGAATGGTTCTTTTGTTATTATAACTTTGCAAAATTTTACAAGGCAAGGAAGCAAAGATAAATTCGTCCGAATCACCCTGAATTTTCTTCATTCTTTCATTGATGAAACTACAGTATAAGTAAATATTAAATATTTATAAATTCATTTGATGCACATTTTATTGTGCAGTATTAACAAAAGAACCATTCTATTTTCATTTACAATTATTCACTTGGCAAAAATACTAAAAAACAGTATGACATACATCATTTTTTTAAACGCTGGGGTGGCCTAATAATTATGGCCAGTAGTGTAGATGTAACCCTATTTTTGCATGCCGAAAAATATAACACTATTTTAGCACAACGGTGCGAAAGAAATTATAATTAGTTGTATTATTAATTGTGCAGATTAATTTTTCCAGTATGAGCAGAAGAAAAAAAAGCCTAATATATAATAAAATTGTTTATTCGGTTACAATATGAACGCAGCTAATGAATTGTTAAAAGTATTGCAAAATGAAATATTGGAAACTAGCCGAGTGAATTAAAAAACATTTGTAGGCGCGGACAGCAAGTCAGATGGGGTCATCGCATCGGCGGCCATTGTTTGACAAAGCGGAAACAACGTACCATTGAAAGCACTGAGCCTTACAGCTGGTGAAACTGGGAAGTAAGCTGTAACCAAAGCATTGTTTCGAGATTATCATAAATCTTTGATAAGGCCAAAAAGGTTAAATCCTGAAATTCTCACATTTGCTGTGAACAGATTTTAAACCTGAAAAAATAAATGATGTAATCAGTTGAATTAAGAGAAGAAGACTAAAAAGAAAAATGATGTCACCAGACAATATGGCTGCTTCAATGGTTAATCCAAGGAATGAAAGTAACTCCACTTCTAAATGCGAAGGCGGGAGACATTTCATTGGCTAAAGATTTAATTTGCATGGACACCCCGCGTCCGTCATGAATTTCCCAAGAGAATTTGGGATACGCATAAATATAAAGCCCCAGAGAGCCAAAATCAGTTTTTCCAGACCAGTCGTGACGGTTCACATCCGGGGAACGACGATCGTAGAGATAGAGACGGTCGCCTCCGATAGAGTTGGAGTTTTCAGTCGAGTTTGAGTCCAGGCGAGACCAGTCGAGATGTAACGACAAGGGAGTGACGGTTCCCATCCAGGAAGCCACAACCGTAGAGACAGACACGGCCGCCTCTAATAGAGTTCTTGACTAAAGATTTACAGAGACAGAGATAATTGCCAAGTCGTTGGCTGCCAACCGTAGAGAAGCCTGCCGCCAGCTTACCAAAAAGAGTTAAAGTCTAACAAGGAACCGACCATTTGTTGCGCTGAGCTAAGACAGATAAGATGAATTAACGCCGCCGCCACCCACCACACACAAAGACCAATTTTCGGCAGTTTCCGTAAAGCTTCAGTGAAAAGCTCGAATAATATATTTTGAATCGTCACAAACTTGAAAACTTCGATTGGAGTAAACAGACATTACCAGCCAAAAGCTTGAATTAATGTTAAGAAGACAAACACTACTCTTAGACGAAACTTTCGCTCCGTTGTAGAGATTAGTGATTGACGATTATATTCTCTTTCTTTCTCTTTCTTTTTTGTTTTTGTTTGTTTGTATTTAGAGACTTTTCCGCAACTTATTCAGGCGTCATTCATTTTATTTTTGGTGCTGTTTTCATTAACCCAAATGTGCGCGCGTCCGGTCTGGTTCAACTTGGTAAAGAGACAGCTAGCAAAATTTTAGAGGGACTTCTTTGGGATCAAAATTCACAGCGTTAGCGAGAAAGAACACCATTGTAATAACCGACTTGAAGACCAGCTACTGTGTCGAAGCCATCACGACTAGCGGCCGGAGTTCGCATTTTATACAGATATCTACATATTGACAAATAGACAAATATATGCACATTAAAACAAATACTAATAATCATACACAAGCACAAATACAAACCCATGCACCAAAATATATACAGTAGCGAGCATAAAGATCAGAAACATGTTAAGAAACAATCTAAATGTAAAATAACTTTTTATTTTAAAGCTTCATAGAACATTTTTATCAAGCAAAAATAAGGAAATAAAGGTAAAACATCAGAACGATTAACAAAATCATACTATTATAATGAGTACATCATATCTAAACGAAAATAGCCTTCATATTTCATTAGTACTTGATGTGAAAAACATTTACTTTCAATAACAACTTGACAACTTTTGCTACATGAGCGAACTAATGTCTTGCATTCAGTAACGGATATTTTCTCCCATTCCCCTTTCAAATCTTAATCTTAACTTATTTATAAATGGAACTTTCTGTGTGTGTGTGTCTCTGTGTGTGTATCCGTTACCTATAGACTCTGAAACGGCTGAACCGATTTTCTTGAAAATTTACACAATTGTACTATAAGCGTCTGTAAGTATCCTTAGCTAGGTTTTGTGTCAAGGTACCCCCGATAAAATGTCGAAAATTGATAATCGAAAAAATCGGGTTATAGAAGGAGTGGTCCGATTTTAATCAAATTTGATACACTCAAAGACATAAGAAACGATATTCAGAAGTTTCAAGGTTGCAGTTCTTACAATAATGCAGAAAATCGATAATATGTATATATGAAAGGCAAGATATTTGTGTGTGTCTGTTTGTCTGTATGCCCTTTAGACAAATCCACAATTTTTTTCCGATTCCCACTAAACTTCACACAAATATTCTTTAGTCTGAGTCTGAACTCCAGAACCATGGATTAGTTTTAAAGCTTTCTTTACACCCGAGAAACGCCGGGCTATACTGCTAGTATCCAAATAAAAATATCCTTCATAATACATTAGTACTTGATGTGAAAAACCTTTACTTTCAATAACAACTTGACATCTTTTGCTACGTGAGCGAATTAATGTCTTGCATTCATTATAGGATATTTTCTCCCATACCCATTTTAAATTAGTCCATAGTTCTTCGACGTTTGTTAGATTTTCCTTAGCTTTTTCAGTTAGTAACTTCCAAACATTCTCAATAGGATTTATGTCTGGGCTTTGAGCAGGCAACTCCATAACACTAACATCCTCCTCAAAATGAAATGTCTTAGCAGACTTTGCTGTGTGACATGGCGCGTTATCATGCATAAATAGAGCTGGTTGATTAATTGCCGTTCTCAAATTAGGTACAACATGTTTCTTCCATATCTCTTTGTATACAGTTGCGTTCATTTTACAGTGTAGCCTAACAAGAGATACCGTAGCAGTAAATCAAATCATGCCAAACACGATCATACTTTCTTCTCCAAATTTAACGCTGCTTTAATGCACTGAGGCAATATCGTTTCTTAGGAATGCATCGAACGAACCTTCTCCCATTACAACCGAACAGGTTAAACTCTAACTAATCGTTGAAATGAACACAACCCCATTGTACTTTTGTCCATATGACGTGTTCTGTGGCAAATTTCAATCGGCTCATTTGATTCTTTTTAGAAATGTAAGGCTTCGTAGCGGCTACTCGACTGTTCAGATTTATTTCATTAAGTCTTCGGAAAATAGTGTACCTTGATATTTTAATGCCAAAGTTAGCATGAGCTCTTTTAGAGATAGCGGTTGCTGTCGCAAATCCATCTTTTTTTTTATTCTTTACAAATCCATCTGTCTTCCCTTGCAGTAGTTTCCCTAGGCATGTCAGGTGGTTTCTTGGCTTTACATGACCCAGTTTCCTTAAGTTTTCCTAAAATACTATGTATAACACTTTTATAGAGAGTTTAGTTTCATTACGTAATTGACTATCAGTTTTCTAAGTTCCAATGACGTCACAGATTTTTTTTCGCCATGTTAACAATGCAAGTACCAGTAAAGAGCCGGTGTAATTTAGTAAAACACCCGATTTTATATTCTAACCCTAGAAAGTTTTTAATATTGCAAAATAATTATTTAATTTTTTGGATTTATTTAATCGTTCTGATGTTTTTCATTATCTATTTTTTTAGAATGATATATAATTATTCTTTTAACTTTATCAAAATAAGTTTATTGAGCTTTTTGGAATTATATAATTTACCTTTTTTCCTTGATAAAATGTTCTTTGAAGCTTTAAAATTAAATCTCGAAATTCACAAATCATGTGAAATTTATGCCTCAAAGTTCAAAATTACTAAATATTAAATTAAAGATAAGTACTATAATAAAAAAAACTTATTAAGTATTAACCAGACGGTATACACTAGATTAAAATCTATTGAATGATAATCTCTGTTAGATTAAATATATCATAAATATATAATTTGGCGGTCTATGTTAGATTAAATATTTAGTAAATATTAATATAATAATGTAAGCCAAATTAAATACCTAGCAAATATTGCTTTGACAATCCCTGTTGGTTGGAAATATCTATAAAATAAAGGTAAATACTAATTAACACCAGCAAAAACAGTATATACAAATTCTTAATATTACAACGCATATCGTAAAGCAAACAATGAACTATGTTTAGAGTTAACAGTAAGTTCATTTCTTTGGTTTAAGAAAATAACTGTCCTCAAACCTGATGATCGCTTACTTCTCATTGAGACAAAGATAGCAAGGTGCACGGAGGAAATTACAAGTTCGAGGCTTAGTAAATACTTTCCATTTAACAGTAAGAGGTATGTTTTTTCCTATTATACATTAAGAGTACTTGGATAACAAATTATTATTAAGCAGGTTTTGAAAGGGTTTTTAGTAGACCTGATTTAAAACATTTTAATATCAAGATTTTCAATTGTAGAGATAGTGCACAGATAAACTAAGTAACTAGCTAAGCAATTATTATGAAGTGGACAATATTCAATGCAAATTTAAAGCGATTATAAAACCTGATTTATTTTGATAGGCGTAAGTCCCCATCTCCTCAGGTCGCGAAATTTTAACTGTTTTAATTGAATCCAGAAAAGTTAAAAAGAAATGATTAACTCAGAAATTAATCGCTTTAAAGCGATTAATTTCTGAGTTAATCATTTATATATATATATATATATATATATATATATATATATATAAACACAAAAGGATGATCAGATAGGTAAATCCCAGAAACCCGATCCTAATAAATATTATTTTCATCAATATTAAAATTGATCAATATGTAGGTTTCGATGCAAACATTATATTCTATTTTCAGATCAAATATGAAAAATAAAGCAAAATATATATATATATATATTATCACTAAACCACTGAAAATATCTTGGCACTAAGCTTCATCACAAATTCAACAATATATATAAATATATACAAACATAATGAAGTTATAGATTTTTATTTAACAATTCAAAAAATTTTTTATCATTTTAATCGTACATTATTTCTAGTAGGCACTCATCTATATATATGAGAGAGGGCGATAGAGAAAGGTGGAGAAACACGCAATTATCTGTTTATCTCTCTTTTTTATCTACAACAGTTCTTTTCCAACGCCAGTCGTTTAGACATCGAATATTATTGTTCCCGTTTTTTATTTCTTTTAACTTTTTTTAGCTTTATTAAACTTGTTTTTATTTCTTTACTATCAGTATAGCCCGGCGTTGCTCTGGTGTAATGAAAGCTCTCAAACTAATCCATGGTCCCGGATCACAGACTCAGGCTAAAGAATATTTGTGTGAAGTTTGGTGAGAATCGGATAAAAATTGTGGATTTGTATAAAGGATATACAGACAGATACACACACACACACACACACACATACACACAAACATATTGCCATATATATATATATATATATATATATATATATATTATCGATTTTCTGCACTATTGTTAGAACAGCAACCCTGAAACTTCTGAATATCGTTTCTTATGTCTTTGTCTATGAGTGTATCAAATGACCCGATTTTTTCGATTATCGATTTTAGATAGTTATCGGGGGTACCTCGACACAAAACCTAGCTAACAACACTCGCAGATGCTTATAGTACAACTGTATTAATTTTAAAGAAAATCGGTTTAGCCGTTTCGGAATTTATAGGTAACGGACACACACACACACACATTTATAAATAAGTTTAGATTTCTTTTTAGCTTTATTAAAGTTGTTTTTATTTCTTCATCTTTAGCTTTATTAAAGTTGTTTTAATTGAGAATAATTCACTAAATTCAATATAATTAAAAAAAAAACCTTTCTTTAATAATCAAGACAATTTTTTGAGGGACCATTTATTAAGAATAAAACCAACAAACTAAATTACGATGTGGACGACTTATTTGTTGTTGATTCCATTCATAATTTTTTCTGTTTATTTTACAATTATTTTTTTCACTTTTGAATCGACTAAAATTTTCACTTTTGTGTTATTTTTTTTTTTTTTGCTTAGTATCTTTCAGAATCTCTAACTATTCTGTTCATATCTAATATCGGAGATCGCATATTTTTCTTAAATAAGATATCTCGAGTATTCAGGCTAGCAGACTAAAATAAATAAATATACTGTTTAATGAATAAATGGAGCGTCTACTGAAATATGAGTATCTAAATAATGTATGATTAAAGTGATAAAAAAACTGTTGGATTGATAAATAAAAATCTATTAGTATTTGTCTATATTTCTGAGATGAGGTAGTATTTACAGTATTACATTATTCGGATTATCGTTCTTGTCGTTTTTGCCATTTGTACGACGTTTCGGTCTTTGTACGCTCCGGCCGTCTTTAGGTGCTAGGAATTTCGAACCGAGCCCTTTATTATAATCACAGGGGTATATCATTCTTAAAGACACATGGCCCAGTGGATAAAGACGTTGGCTAGTTCCTGACTTGACTCTTAGACTTCTGAGTGCCATAGCAGGCTACAGCAGTGGTGAACAAGTAACTTGCAGGGTTAGAGGGAGATAAATCATGACTTCCAATTAACACAAGGAATAATGTAAATACTGTAAAAATCTATTACTTGTGTATATATATATATATATATATATATATATATATATATATTGAGTTTCTCATGATGCTTAGTGCCAAGATATTTTCCGTGGTTTACTGATCAAAATATATTTTGGCAAGCAGATTTTTTTGTTGTAAATATCTCGATATCAAGATAGAGATAGAATATTAATAGAATTAATATGGAGAATTTTGACAATAAGAAACCAACTCATTATAAAGCATTTAAGCGGACATCCATTCACTCTAAAAAGATGTTAACAGAATAAAAACAACAAAAAGAAATCAACCACATGCATAATAAAAAGCAATAAAAACAGAATCAACCACCTGCAAATAATACATTAAAAAGATATCAACACAACAAAAATTCAATTTATGACCTATACAATCACTCATATACAAAAATGTTAAATTACATCAAGTTCCATATTAATAAGAATAAAACTGGGACACAACAGCAGTTTGGAAAATAGGCCCTGAATAGTAAGGACATTATAGTGGTGCTTTCGCGAAACTTGCAAGTCGGCATGACTATTCAGGTATGTGAAAAATCTCTCCACATTGATCATATATATATGTGTGTGTGTGTGTGTGTGTGTGTGTGTGTGTGTGTGTGTGTGTGTGTTTGTTTTCTAATGTCACTGAACGATTTGTCGGGTAGTTGAATTTATAATTTAAGACTTGGAGGTCATCCAAACGTTAGACGCTGTTTGAAAAAAGAGCATATAATGCATTGACCTGAACCTTGTGAGTGGAAAGAATGGACGGAATTATCCTAGTGATTGTATCGTCAGGTTTCTTATAATGTTCTCATTATACAAACACGCCACATTTTATACACATTAACACCTTTGGATGCGTCATTTTACATGAATATATTGACATGTTTGAATATCTTGGCGACTAAGAACACGAAGACGAATATCTCGCATCGAGTTGATTTGGCTTTGCTAGCGGACATCTTGGACCTTTTGAAGACGACTCGTCTATGAATATTCTCCAATCAAAACTTCTCTCAACTTGGTTGGTTCATTTTTGTACTTCTGCTATCATTAGTTATAAGCTTTTAATTTTTCCTTCCTCCTACTTTTCTTTGATTGATTCCCAAACCAAACTTGACATCTCCTGGTACGCATGCGCACAGCTTTCATTCCCCCTGCCATTTTGTTTGTCGAGCATGTGTAGACGATCAGTTGTTACATCTCACCTTGTGTGTATGGTTGGATAACAGATATACAGTCTTACCAAAGCATACAAGGTACGACGTATACGACTGCTGTTCGCCAGGGGGATGTCTGGCTTTGAACCCAGGGTGGTATAGGCGAGGAGGATCAGGGTGGTGGTCGTGTGTAATGGAGGTATTCTGATGAAGTGATGTGATGATGGTAGAATTAAATATGATGTTGTGGTGATGAACAGGTTGCTGTGGTCAATGCTGATGAGGACACTTGCGAGAGGGCCTTGTGTCGGATTAGGCTAATTTGTTATCAATATTGAAATTAACAGTTGAAAGGATGTGACATTGGTGGGGGGAACTTTCGTAGCGATACGCATATATTTCTAATACAGTAGTTTAGTGTGCTGTTTGAACATGATTCTCAAACATGGGATAATTCAGATGTTTAGTGGGTATTTACAGTATAATCCGAAATTTTCTGCGCGTAATCCACATCTGTGTCAACGTAGCTGAACTTGTATGAAAAGGAATTGTCATTTTTTGTGGTATTTGTAAAATGAATAATGAAGAAACATATGCAACAACAAATATAGATTTGAGTTAAGTAATAAAACCCTTTTATATATTATCCGATATTTTATGCATATAATCCACAATTGACAAACAAACAAAAAATATATGCATAAAAGTGGATTATTTTTCTAAAATGCTATATACAGTATTTACAGTATTCGGACTATTGTCCTCATTTTTGTTGCTATTTGTACAAACGTTTCGACTGTTGTACGCTCCGGCTTTCTTCAGATACTAAGAATTTCGAACCGAACCCTTTACTACAATCAGTAAGGTATATCATCCTCATTCCTTGAGTAAACCTGCGATTGTAAGTCATGAGTTATCTCCCTCTAACCCTGCAAGTTAGTGTGCTGTTTGAACAAAAGATTATCAAACATGGGATAATTTAGGTTTTAGGTGGGTATTTACAGTATAATCCGAAATTTTCTGCGCATAATCCACATCTGTGTCAACGTAGCTGAACTTGTATGAAAAGGAATTGTCTTTTTTGTGGTATTTGTAAAATAAATAATAAGAAAAAGTATGCAATAAGAAATAAAGATTTGAATTTATCAAATATATATAAAATATATATATATATATATCAAATAAAGATTTGAATTTATATATAATCCGATTATAACCCACGCCTGATAAACAACCAAACAAATAATTACATAAAAGCGAACTATTTTGCTAAAATGCTATATACAATATTTACAGTATTCGGACTATTGTCCTCATCTTTTTTGCCATTTGTACAACGTTTCGGCCGTTGTACGCTCCGGCCTTCTTCAGGTGCTAGAATTTTCGAACCGAACCTTTTAATGCAATCACTGAGATATATCACCCCCATTCGTTGCATAAAGCACCGATTTGAAGTTATTTCCCTTTAACATTGCAAGTTACTTGTTCACTACTGTTGTAGTGCTCTAAGAGTCAAGTCAGGAACTAACAAACGTCTATATCCACTGGGCCATGTGCCCTTAAGGACAACGGCCGAAACGTCGTAAAAATGGCAACAAAGATGAGGACAATAGTTCGAATTAAGTAAATACTAGCTCATTTCAAAAATATAAACAAATACTAAAATGCTATATGTTAGAAAAAAGTTTAAAAAATATTAGGCTGTTCGGAAAATTCATGCAGATTTTTAAGACAAATTAAAACACAAAAGAAAATTGTACCATTAAAGATTTATTCAACGAAATATGAAGCATTTTATTGCCCACGCTTTCTTCAGTTTTCTTCAACTTTAATATTCCGTCTTCACAGAATTTCAGTAGCTTAACGACAAAAATTAAAAAAAATAAAAAAAACAACATTGAAGTGTTTTTTATGTCATCCGAAAGATTAAACTTTTACCATTGAGATTATTTTGCAAGCTCTTGAATAAATGAAAAACTAAAGTAACGATATCTGGTGAATTTGGATGCTGCAGTAACACATCTCAGCTAGGCTGCAACAAGATTTGCCGGGTCGCTATAGAAACGTGAAGTCTGGCATTATCTTAATGGAAAACAACACCTTTCCTGTCCGCCAATTCTAGGAATTCTTCTTGAATTGCTCCTTTTAATTTATCCAGTTGCGAGCAGTACTTTTCAGAATCAAATGACGAATTACTTGACATAAAATCGTAGTACATAATTTCGTTTGCAATCCCACCAGATCCAAAGCATAACTTTCTTTGGATGAATGCCTGCTTTCTGGGTAGCTGAAGTTGACTCTTTCTTACCACAGGATCTTTTTTACTGAAAATTGTTGTAAACGAGACCGTTATCATTACACATCGCCAAAATTTACTTAAGAAACGATTAATTTTTATTGCATTTATACAGCAAATCATAGTTAGAAATGCGATCCATAAGATTCTTCTCACACTGATCTTGTGGTATCCAAAAATCGTAAAGTTTTAGCTGTCCAAGTTTGACTACGTGTTCTTGGATGGTGGATTTTGATAAATATAGTGTTTCTGTCAGTTCTCACGTGGTATAATACTCGATTTGGACGTCATATTTAGTGGGGGTCTGCATGTGTGTCCTTCATAAATAAGGCTACAATCACCAACTCTAAACTTAGCGAACCACTTCCGTACGGGTCTGTCAGTTAAGCACCCTCACTGTAAAAGCATATATAGTTGATGCTTGCGAGACATTTTTGCCTTCAGGGTAATAAAAAAATTACCAAGTGATAAAATGCACTTTTTATATTCATATAAATGCAAATCTGGCACGAATTAAGTTTAAAATTACTAATTTTAAAATTTTTCTAAAGAAATAGTTTGAAATGTTTAATTGGAAATGTAATCATATTACATTTTTTTTAACCATATCGCCCCAAGCAAGGCAGTTTACTGCCACTAGTGTGTAGAAGGTTACATAGGAGAAAGGTTATGGGAAAGAGTGACAGGTTATAGGGGGTCTCAGTAAGTGGGTAAGAGAAGGATGAGAATACTGATGAGAGTGGAGTCGATGGAGAAAGAAGCATGAGAGAGAATGCAAGTTAGTGAGACTTGGAGATTGTAGCTGTCAGGAAAGCAAGTCAATGGAAGGGAATTCCAGAGGCGGGAAGGGCGAGAGAAGAAGCTGATAGAGTAGAATTTGCGTTTACATTTTATTGGTTTCACAGTAAAAGGGTGGGACCTAGTTTCTAATCTTGTGGCTCGCGTAAATTCATATATAGGGGGAACCAGTGAGCTAAGTTCATCGGAGCAGAAGTCATGGAAGTATTTGTAGAAAAGACACAAGGAAGCCACATTACGCTGGTGAGAAAGTGACTGTATCTGAGATGCCAAATCGGGATCGATCACATTACAGATTCTCCGTTGGAAGATGGACGACTAAAAATCGGCAGGAATTTACGAACAACCCAATATGAAAAAACAAAACGGCAGTGAATGCTGGACAATATCATCGAAAATGAGGACAAAACTTGAAGCATGCTACGGATATCGTGGACTGAGCATACAAGCAACGATGAGGTTTTGGAAAGAATGGCAATGAAAAGGAAATTAATACTGGCATCAGGGAGAGACAACTGAAGATCCTGTGACATGCAGTGAGGAAGGAGGGCTTGGAGAACCTGATACTGACAGGCCAGATAGAAGGAAAAAGAAACAGAGGAAGGCAGTGGATAACATATTTGCAGGGCCTGATCAGGTGGATGACGGAACGGGGTTGCAAGTTGTAACAAAAGCAAACATACTAAGAAACACCAGGGATAGGGAGACGTGGAGAACCATGATCGCCTACGTCCTGAAGAGACAGGGCACATAGAAGAAGAAGAATCTAAGTAAAAATCAAAAAATTGTGCACGAGTCTTTACTTGAAAAATAAAACAGCTTTATATATTGCTGAAACTTTTGTGATATTTGCAGAAAGAACAGAAAAAAATTTAGCGATAAAAATCAAAATTTGTTTTAGGTAATGAAGGTATTCGAGATACAACCAGCATTTTTTAAAAATATAATCAACATCTAACAAAAAGAATTGTACGAGGTGAATTTTATTGTCGAAATTTATGCTATTTTTAAAAAGAAAAAAATGAATGATTTACGAAATAAAAATGAAAATTGTGATGGGTAACGTAGGCGTTCGAATTATGAAATCGACATTTTATGAGCATTATCCATACCTGACATAAATGTATAAAACGGATTTTATTGCTAAAATATTTGTCCTTTATACAAAGGAAAATAATGAAGAAAGCTATGATGAAATTTATTTGTATACTTTCCATAAAAAAAGAGAATTTGTATTAAAAACTGGCACAAAGAAGGAACAGTTTCCGACAATATACGACATAAGAAAACGAGTTTGCATCCGTTGTTCCAGAGTTACTGTTTGCACTGTTAAAAGCAAATTCATATATTGAGAGTTCGGTTGCCAAATAAAACGCCAGAAGTTACAGTCAGTCAGTTAAGTGCCATACGTGAAATACGCTTGAGCGATCATGTCTCTTTTGAGACATGACTGACTGGGCAGAAGATTATCCCGCAGTAGGATGTCATTGCTTTCTGCGTTAGACTGGTTGCCGACCAAGGGTATAGAACACAATCTGTCCTGTCATTTAACTCATAGCTGGAGGGAGAAGAGACAGATTATATTACGTTATTATATTACGTATAATAAGCGGGGGATCAGTTTTTAATTCATGACAATAGAAAAACGATCCCCCACTTTATGCCCAGTAGAAGTTTTAATTATGTTTCCAACTATTATATTCTGTCAGTCAAGTGCCATACGTGATACATGCTTGGGCAATCATGTCTCGAAAGAGACATGACTGACTGGGCAGTAGATTATCCCGCAGTAGGTTGCCATTGCTTTCTGCGGTAGATTTGTTGCCAGCCAAGGCTATAGAACCCACTCTGTCCTGCTATTTAACCCATAACTGGAGGGAAGAGACAGATTAATACCTTTCCTAAGGATATTTGCGCGTAAGTGAATGCAATGGATTCAACTGGAATTCGAACTCGGCTCCCCGGTTTCTCGTTCCGAGCCGATATCCACCGAACCACAACGCACATCCGTAAAAGGTTTGAAACCAAGTTTGCTTAATCGGCTGATCTTCCGAATTAGAAAATCCAGAAGCTCTACATGTTAATTTTGTATAAGTATTGAGAACTTAATACAACAGTTTACTAGTCTAATTTGTCTCTGACCAACAATTAGATGAATGAATTGATTTTTTTCGGTGACTAGTGTGTGTATACACCGCTTATATATTTCCCTTTTCCGATTCCACGCACCTATAGCTTAGGGGTTGGCGACTCCGACTTGACACCATATCAGTCGATTTCGATCTCGGCCAGAAGCCAGTGATGTCTAGCCACACTGATGAGCCGTGAAACAGGCTTGTATCTGGACGATGTATCTGTATATTGGTATACATTCCATAAAAAAAGAGAATTTATATTATAAACTTGTACAAAGCTCTTATCCCTAAGCACGTTTATCTGGAACAGTTTCCGACAATATACGACATAAGAAAACGATTTTGTATATATATATATATATATATATATATATATATATATATATATATATATATAGATATTAAAAACTAAGACAGAAAAAACCTGTTTCGCCCAGAGCTTATCAAGTTTCTAATTTCTGGGATTTTTCTAAATCGTGATTAAAATATGAAAATGGACAGCAAATTGGCTGAAAGCGCTTGGAAAGTAAAAATTATGGAACAGTTTTACAATCCTTATCTCTGGAAAAAAAAAGAAACATCTACGAATACTAGAAAATTTAAATAAAAATTAATAAATGAAAAAAAAACCTCCTTGTCGGTCGTTTTCATATAGGTATCTCAACTAAATCGGTGGAAAAACACCAGAGTATGAATAAAATAAAGCCCCAAACTTAAAAAGACGAACTTTTTCCATCAAAATGTTTATATTATCATTAATAGGAAAGTTCAAACTATTTCATAATTATTTTTAAAATTTTTTAATCCTAGTGAACGCGTTCGAAATTTTGGTAAAAAGATCTTGTTTTGATTTTTGTTAGCGGGTAACCAAATCGAGAATTTCTAATGGAAAACATACTATTATATAACTCAATTTTTTCAGTGCCAAACACATTAAGATGGAAATTCTTACAAATATAAAATAATTGTCGGAATTTAATGAAACTTTCAAGAGTTATTCACAAATAAATTAAATTATTTTTAAAATTATTATTTAAAAAAATCTTTGAAAAAATATTTCCTTTTACATCTGTTACCCACCCTCCACATGAATTCATGAAATTTTAAGAAACTAAATTTTTTGCGAAAATTAGTTTTATTAGTTAAACGCAGGTCTTATTAGGGAATGTAAATCATCCATTATTTTTTTGAAAAATTTTGACTTTATTTCTGAAAATCTACTCCTAGTAATAAAATAAAAATGCTATATAACTTTGACATTATTTAATTTGATTCGCTTGAATAAATAATATGAATTGAGGACATTGTAGTCTGAAATAATTTTTTTTTAATTAATAATGAAATTTTAAAAGTATTCTTTTAATTTTTTTAAAAATTATAATAATTCGTTAAGGTTCAAAAATATTTTAGAAAATACTTCAAAGATTTGTGGAAATTAGTTTAAAAACTTATTAAGCGAACATTATATTTACTAATCGAAAGTTAAAAAGTTAATACAAATCGTTGTGCCCTCCTATTTTAAAAATAATTTTTATTTTTTCGTTGTGTATTTGAAGTTTTTTTTTTGTATGGTAATTTCTATGAGTAAATTAAAAGGTCATGTAATTAAGGGTTTCTTTCACCTTACAGTAATAAATTTGTACATTATATCACTTGTGATCTCCATACACTTATCTTGCATCTGTGAAATCTGTCAAAACATACGGTCGAAAGGTCAGAAAGTTGAACTCTGTGTTTACGAAACAGTTTTATTTTAAATTTCATGCTATGAATAAGTAATACTTGTGTAAATCAGATTAATTTAACATTAGAATTGATAATTTTCCAAAAATAATGTGTCACAGATGTATATCTATTTTTTGCAAAATTTTTAAAACCGAGAATTAACTTTTGTTTATAAATGAGACGATCTCTTAAAAACGGCCGAAAAATTGAAAGGTAAAAAAAAAAAAAAAATGAAAATTTTAGATTCAGATCAATATAATTTCTAGTTGAAATACACCAGAGCATTTTGCTTACTGGAAATAGAAACTTTAATAATTTAACTTTCAATTAAAAATAAAAGTCTCAAGAAGAATTATTTATTTTTAAAATTCAATTTAAAATTCAGATATCGAAAATAAGTGGAGGTAATATATATATATATATATATATATATATATATATATATATATATATTTTAAATGCAATGTAATGTGTTATGACCAGATTTAAACGCGATTTTATTTAATTAAATCCAAACAAACCACAATTAATAAAATCACATTTCAATCTGATCATAACACATTACATCGCATTTACATATATGGTTCTGTTATCATTTCGAGCTCTCACGCGGTGTGACGTCATAGAACCGCATTACAAATTTGCGAACTGCGTTTGCTATTTTTGGTAACTGTTGCCGTCGCTTAGCGGAGTTTTATGTCAACACAAGATAAAATCGTCGCTGATGGTGGATTTTTTTGTGTTAACGTCCTTGTAACCTCTCTGAAGATGGCTCATGTGAGCCGAAAGCTTAGAACAACTTGATAAAAAATTATTCAAATGTTGGAGAATTTTTGTCTTTATTTTCAGATAAAATTAGAGCCAAAATTCAATGTTTAGAACCGCCCATGATTAAACATAGTAGACATTCATTGTCTCTTATATTTAACAGTATATGTTTAGAAAATTATCTGCTGCCTTGATACATTATATATATATATATATATATATATATATATATATATATATATATATTTGGGCAGGAATTCTTCTTTTGTAAAAGTTTCATTAAAACAGACTGACTAGATACTATGATTAACATTTTATTTAATTGTTTATGTGTTAGAGAAATAGAGAGAGAGAGTGAAATGGAGAAAATCATGGGAAACTGGATACTATCTGACTGAACCATTCAGTGTGATATAAATAAAAAAACAATTTTAAAACAAGGAAGAAAATCTACACGTTTAGCGAGTGATGAAATGTATATATCTGAAATGTTCAACTGCGTAAGTTTTATTTTAAAACGATATATGTACTGATTGTATAATTTTCTTCATTTTCAGAGACCTTAACTCATGCATTTATCTGCAAAAGCGAATCGTTTAGAAAAGAAACGAGCCAAACATATTTGAGCCGAGCCGATCCGAGCCGAGCCGATCCGAGCCGAGCCGAGCCGAGCCGAGTTTGGTGTTCAAAGTCCCGAGAAAGAAAAAAAAATTAGATCGTAAGGGCTTACTTGTCATTGTTAAACGCTCCGTGGAAGTCTTCTTTTTCTTCTATATGCCCTGTCCTTTCAGGACGTAGTCGATCATGGCCTTGCACGTCTCCCTATCCCTGGTTGCTCTTTGCACACTTTCTCCTGTTATACCACGCAACCCCCTTCTGTCATCCACCCGATCAGGCATTTCAAATATGTTATCCGCTGCTTTCCCCTGTCTCTTTTCCCCTCTATATGGCCTGTTAGTATCAGGTTCTCCAAGCCTCCTTCCTCATTGCATGTCCCAGGAACTTCAGCTGTCTCTTCCTGATGCTCAATATTAATTTCCTTTTCGTTTCCATCATTTCCAAAACCTCATCATTGCTCACATGCTCGGTCCATGATATCCGCAACATCCTTCTGTAGAACCACATTTCAGCTACTTCAAATTTTCCCTTCATCTTTGTTGATATTGTCTACCATTCACTTGCATATTGAAGAACTGACATCGCATAGCAATCCAGTACTCTCTTTTTTGTTTTTAGTGAAAGTTTTCTGTCCTAATACTTTACTCAGCTTCTGGAATGCGTCCTTCGCCATGCCAATTCGCCTTTGGATCTCTGTGTCGCACTTTCGTCTTCGGATTGAACACTTCCCAGATATTTAAATTTTTGACCACGAAGATAAGAGCTGATTTTTTAATATGTGTTAAAGTTCACAGATGTGTTTCATTTTGTTTGTATCGGGTAATTTCTCGTATCATATATTCTTTGCTCTTCGTTTTAGTAAATTATTACTGATATGCACTTTTTTAAACTGCTCAATTATTTATGGGGCAAAAAATGGCTTGTTAACTTTAACATGTCCAAAAATAAACTTCTCCTTTTCAATCATGTATGCGACTCCCCCATATATATATATATATATATATATATATATATATATATATATATATATATTACGATACATTTCAGAGCAGATATGGTTATTGCGATGAATCGAAAATAGTGTTATAGGCTTAATTTGACTTTGTTGATCGTTATTCGTGGTCGAGAGATCTAAGACGGTTCAGAACACTTGGCGGCTTCCCTTATGTGGATAGAGCTGTCAGATTCGAATCTTGCCGAATGACACACATTTTCGTAACAAAAATTTATTGTAAATAATCAGTCCGGGAGAAATAAATCTAAAATACTGCTTGATTATAAACAGAATAACTCCTTAAATACAAGTACAGATAAAAAATTATGTTAAAAAAATCATTTAAAATTTTTGGTTGTTTATAATCAGTTACGTTAATCTTCGTTAATTTCCATAATATATATATATATATATATATATATATATATATCGCCGACTGATGACAATTTGGTCGGGTTTCGGTCCTGGCTAAAAAATCAATCGTACTGATGAACTGTGATACAGCGAAAACAGATCTGTCTTCGGATGACTGTATATATATATATATATATACATATATACGCTCTCACACCCTGATTGAGCACTTTAAAAGAATGGTAGACTTAAAAAACAGTATTTACTCTAGCATCTACGCATCGTTCATTCAGTAATGAATTAGAACACTCTCATGGCATATCACACGCCAAAAGTCTGCTTTCTTCTACCGAGCGCCCATATCTCAGAGGTAGACTCGCCGACTCATAACAATTCTTTCAGGTTTAAATCCTGGCTAAAAAAAACAATCGGATGTCTAACCGTACTGATGAGCTGTGATACAGCGAAACATATGTCTGCGGATGACTATATATATATATATATATATATTTGTATCGTGAATGTGTGTGTGTGTGCGCGCGCGTGCGTGTGTGTTTTTTATGAATTTTCATGTCCTCTGAGAGATTGTATCTCGAACATGAATAATAAAAAATCTTTAAATTTTTTCATTACCTACACTCTGTCGTAAGATAACTGGTGACCTCTCGAATTTTAGTGCGATTGGTGTATATACTGATCATAGTATCACAAGATTAACATAAGACAAATATTAGTAGGTGATACCAAAGTACAATGCAGTGAACACTGGAAAGACATTATTTTGCCATAGAAAAAGATAGGCTTTAGATAAAATATATTTCAGCACAAGAGATATCATTATAAAATAGTGATTTTCTTAGCGCAGATTAGATGTGGCACAAGGTCGAACGTATGAGGCACCCAGTGGGGATCGAACTCCTTATTTGTTTTGATAATCCTAACAAGACAACCATGCTAACAGTTACACCACGTCGAGGCGCCCAAAATATGTATAAAATGGTTAAATGCATACGAAAAAAATTTTCAAATATTTCTCACTAGCTGTATCGCCCGGCGTTGGTCGGGTGTAATGAAAGCGTTAAAACTAATCCATGGTCCTGGAGCTCAGACTCTTTGGACGTTGGCACGAAAGACTAAAAAGCAATAGTTGTTTCCAGTTAAAACGAAACCGTAGACTGAAAGAAAAATGAATGGATGTAAGTCAAATTTTGATTTCCTGGTATCGATATCAAATACGTTTTTTTCATCGTAAACTCAATTTTGAAGGCTAAATAAGTCCTCTGAGTAAATGATATAATGGCTGAGACTAAGAACTACAGTTATGCCTACTTAGTGCCAAACCCGAAGCAAAAACTAAAATAAAAGGACTGAAAAAATATAGACATACAGGCAGATAAACAGACACATACACAAACATCTTGCCTTTTATATATATATATATATATATATATATATATATATATTATCGATTTTTTTGCAACCTTCAAACTTTTGAATATCGTTTCTTGTATCTTTGTCTATGAGTGTATCCAATTTGATTAAAATCGGACCACTCCTTCTATTACCCGATTTTTTCGATTATCGATTTTCGATAATTTATCGATTTTCGATATTTATCGGGATACCTCGACACAAAACCTAGCTAAGAACACTCGCAGACGCTTATAGTACAAATGTGTAAATTTTCAAGAAAATCGGTTCAGCCGTTTTGGAGTCTATAGGTAACGACACACACACACACACACACAGTTCGATTTATAAATAAGAAAATGCTACGACCTAGCCAAAGTAAATGAGCGGAAGCAATTTTAAAAAAAAAAGATAGAAAAAATGCAGAAAATATGAACTTTGAACAATTTATCCGTATCTAAACTTATATATAAATCGAACTTTGTGTGTGTGTGTATGTGTGTGTATAGGCTATAGAACCTAACTTGTCGTGCTATATAAGACATAACTAAAGTAAAAAGAGACGGATTTTTATTTTTTTCAAAGAATATTTGTGCGTATGTGACTGCAACTAATTCAACTGGAATTCGAATTCGGCTCTCGAATTTTTCTTTCCGAGCCGATATCCACTAGACTATATCCGCATTTATTTTTTATATTTTTAGATCCCCAGTAATGTCATACATGTCATGTGTACAACTTATTCAAAAATTAAAAAAAAAATTAACGAACGTCTGGAAGAGGAGAGGGCTGGGAGAATCTAATACTCAAAGGACGGATAAAAAGAAAGAGAGACAGAGGAAAGCAGCGTGAGACATACTGTTTTTTTTTTATAATCGTGTCGCCCTAAGCAGGGCGTTTTACTGCCACAGTTGTGCAGGGGGTTAAATAGGAGGAATGTAGAGGAGTGAGAGGTTGCAGGGAGTGTCACGAAGAGAGTAGTAGAGGGAAGAGATTACTGATAAGAGTGGGGTGGAAGAGGAGGAATGCCATGAGTAGTGAGAGGTTGCTGGGGGTGTCAGGAAGAGAGTGGGAGAGGAAAGAGAGTAGGAGAGGAAAGAGAGTACTGATGAGAGTGGGGTGGATGTAGAAAAGCATGAGAGAGGATGTAAGTTAGTGAGACAGAAGATGACTGCCACTGTTGTGCAGGGGATTAAATAGGAGGAATGTTGAGGAATGAGAGGTTGCAGGAAAATGTCAGGAAGAGAGCAGAAGAAGGAAGAGATTACTGATTAGAATGGGGTGGAAGAGGAGGAATGTAATGAGTAGTGAGAGGTTGATGAGGGTGTCAGGAAGAGAGTAGGAGAGGGAAGAGAGTAGGAGAGGGAAGAGAGTAGGAAAGGGAAGAGAGTAGGAGAGGGAAGAGAGAACTGATAAGAGTAGGGTGGATGTAGAAAAGCATTAGAGAGAGGATGTAAGTTAGTGAGACAGAAGATGACTATTGATTTTACATTTAAGTTCTTGGAGATTGTAACTGTCAGGAAAGCAAGTATGGGGAAGAGAATTCCACAGGCGGGAAGTGCGAGAAAAGAAGCTGTTGGAGTAGAATTTTCGTTTACAATTTATTGGTTTCACAGCAAAAGGGTGGGACCTTGATGGGCTTAAGGAAAATGATGGAAGAGAAGGGTCTGGGGAAGATACCTAAACAAAAGATATTAAGTGTGATAAGAGACAGGGGCAACTCGAAGTCGATGATCACCTACGATCTAAAGGGACACGCCATATGAAGAAGAAAATTCTTTCTTCCATCTGCTAATCTTTATGTAGTGTAGTCAAATATTCCATCTTCCTGTAAATATTATATTTTCCAAGATTTTCCTTTCCATTGTTTAACCCCGAAATTTTAAATGTTTCTTTCTGATTGCAATTATAATTATCATAAATGATCTCCCAGACGTGATCGAATCCCAAGTAAGCATCTACGAAGATGACGCCACCATCTACTCCCGCATCAGTAAAAAATCTGGCGAGGCGGACAAACGTAATCTTGAGAAGAACCTCCATTCAGTGGTGGACTTCGGTAATGTTAGGAGGAAACACACCTATTCCTCAGATAATGAACTCTCCCTCCTATATTAATAAGAATTAACAGGAAGTTAATGGGAGAAGTCCTTAAGAATTTCATAGGAGTTCTTAGAAGTCCCTAGAGAGTTCTTTAGAGTTCTACAGGAGTTCAGTAGAACTACTAGGCAGTTGATAAGGAGTCAGCTTTCAGTGGAAGATTACCAAGTTCCTAACATTTTGGATGCGTTAAGTCGATTAGCAACCGACATAGCACGATTATAACCTCAGTGCGAAAACTACTCCACAATAGGTAAGAAGTGACTCGTAAATTTCAATGCTTCTAAAACAAAACTCCGATTTGTCAACCATCACAGGCAATCTCTCCTGCCACCCATAAGCACCTACCAAGCAAGTCTCCCTGAAAGTAATACACTGCGCCTCCTCAGCCTTACCCGATTTTCCGACCTCAAGTGGAATCGTTATATTAAATCAATAGCTAAATCCGCTACTAAGAAGGTTGGGTTACTGTCTCGGGCCAGGAAGTTTTTTTTCCGCCAGAATCCATCTTGCAGTCATACACGTTAACAATCCGACTGTGCATGGAAGACTGTCGTCATATCTGGTCAGGTAACCCTGCTGTTCGTCTCAGTGTTTTCGGCAGGCTCCAAAGGAGAATCTGCAATGTGACTGGTCCTGACCCGGCAGTTCGGCTCCAGCCACTTTCTCATCGGCGAGATGTGGCTTCCCTCTGTCTCTTCTATACATATTTTCATGGCTTATGCTCCGACGAACTTAAGTCATTGGTGCCCCCTTTCATAAGAATTTATTCGGAAAACCAGACTGGCCACAAAGCCCCACCCTTTTACAGTTAGATCAACCAAATGCAATCGACAATTCTACTCCATCAGCTTTTTTTCTCGCGCTTCCCGCCTGTGGAACTCCCTTCCATATACTTGCTTTCCTGACAGTTACAGCCTCCAGGAATTTAAATGCAAAGTCAATTCCCATCTCTTATCTACTTAACTCCATTCCTTTCTACATCACACCGTGTATCTTTTTCTTTTCCTTTCTCTCTACCTTCACAACTGTCTTCACTCCTGTGTTCACATCTTTCTCTTGCTCTTTCTCTTTCACCCCCTGTAGCTGGTTCCTCTTTGTCTTTTCTCTTTCTACATCACTCCGTGTATCTTGTTCTTTTCCTTTCTCTCTACCTTCACAACTGTCTTCACTCCTGTGTTCACATCTTTCTCTTGCTCTTTCTCTTTCACCCCCTGTAGCTGGTTCGTCTTTGTCTTCACTCTTCTCTTCCCTAAAACTTTAACTCTCTTATGTACTCCCCTGCACATCAGTGGCTGTAACGCCTTGTTTGGGGTGAAATAATTAAAAAAATTAGTTAAAAATAGGTAGACTGTTCGATTCCGTTTATCTTAAAACTTCAATTCGATGTTATATTTTATAACTAAAGCGCTATAATTATTCACAAACAGTTCATCCGAACTAATTCTGGAAGCACAGTGTTTGGCTGGACGACAAGCTGTTGTGCAAGAGACCTACTAATGGAACTAGTAAAAAAATAAAGTGATATTTGATTAAAAATAGAATAAAACATTTTTTTTTTTAGTATCGGAAGGAATTTTGAGGAAACCGTGCCAGAGTGAAGGAAATCTGCAAGAGTGAAACAGACACCGGGAGTAAAAGAGATTGACATTGGGGTGCTTATGTCGATTTCTATAATTCTGACTTTCCATCGATAACTTCAGACTTGTGTCTCTCTCTCTCTCTCTCTCTCTCTCTCTCTCTCACACACACACACACTTGTTCACGTAAACACATACGCATACAATTGTTTGCTTACGCACATCCATACGAACATTGATTTTTACACATATTCCTACATTCAGTGTGTTAATATACTAAATGGCCTTATGTAAAAATCAAGATCTTTTATTTTTTCACATATCTATATTCGATCACAGTTTGTTCTCATCAATCAATGATTGTTCTTTATTTATATATCCTAGTCTATTTCTTTCTTTTTTGTTCTTTCTTTCTTTCTCATTTATATCTATTTAAATCTACACATCGATGTATCTATCTCTTTCTTTATATATATATATATGATTATTTTTTCTTTTCTATCTATACATCTCTCGATTTTTTTCAATTTTTTTAATCTATTTTTTCTATCTATATATATTTTTCTATCTATTTTTTATCTCTCTATCTTTTTTCTATCTAATTTTTTCTATCTATCTATCTATCTATCTATTTCTATCTATCTATCTATCTATTTCTATCTATCTATTTCTATCTATCTATCTATCTATCTATTTCTATCTATCTATCTATCTATCTATTTATTTCTATCTATCTATCTATCTATTTCTATCTATCTATCTATTTCTATCTATCTATCTATTTCTATCTATCTATTTCTATCTATCTATCTATCTATCTTTTTCTATCTATCTATCTTTTTTCTATCTATCTATTTCTATCTATCTATCTATCTTTTTCTATCTATCTTTTTCTATCTATCTATCTATCTATCTTTTTCTATCTATCTATCTATCTTTTTCTATCTATCTATCTATCTATCTTTTTCTATCTATCTATCTATCTATCTTTTTCTATCTATCTATCTATCTTTTTCTATCTATCTATCTATCTATCTATCTTTTTCTATCTATCTATCTATCTATTTCTATCTATCTATCTATCTATCTATCTATCTATCTATCTATCTATCTTTTTCTATCTATCTATCTATCTTTTTCTATCTATCTATCTATCTATCTTTTTCTATCTATCTATCTATCTTTTTCTATCTATCTATCTATCTATCTATCTATCTATCTATCTATCTATCTATCTATAATGTTCTCAAGTCCGTAAACGGAGACAATGCTCCAAAAGATTTTATTTAATATGAAATATTAAGCGATATATCTGCGTGAAGAGCTCAATGGATATTATCTAGAGCAATATTATATACATGAAAGGAAATTTATCATATCATCTATAGTACTTATAAATAATTATAATATAATTTTTTCAACAAATTTATAAGTTATTCGACGCATAGCACGATTTTGTTTGGTAATAACACATTTTCTCAGAATATTCCCCCACAAAAAACAAAAAAAACAAAAAAAAAAAACAAAACAAATAAAACAAATAAAAAAAAAATAAAAGAAAGGGGAATTTAAGTAATATGAACCAGAATAGAAATCTTTAACCTTATATTGTGAGTGTCACACAGATTAAGAGAAAAAGAATTCATTGGAAAGTATAAGTGGTCATAAATGAAATAAACGATAAGGAAACCTTTATTGAAAAGTTCATTGTTCCCTGTCTTTAATGTTTCTGTGGGGGTGTTCTGTGGAAAATCTTACCAAGCAAATTATTGCCTCAGAAGATGAACATATTAGCACATCGAAATGAATTATAATTTATAACCACTTAAGTTTTCGCTTTTATATATATATATATATATATATATATATATATATATATATATTATTTTAATTCAGATACTTTAATCCAAGCGAAAAAAGCAGGAAGGTAAATTCCAAAAACCCAATCCTAATTAATATTAAAAATTTTATTTTAATATTAAAAAATGATACAGGAAGAGAGTTCCATATGAAGATCCCCTCGAAATGATCATTCAACATCATTGAATTAATCCTTTTTTAATTTATATATATATATATATATATATATATATATATTCAAATAGAACTACAAAAACTACATTCATTGTATGGCCATTTCGGCAAAAGATTCTCGCTTCTTTAGCAACGATCAATATCAACATTTTATTTTAAATATGAGACAAATATTTCCATACTGTGAGGTCATGTAAAATAATTCCATATGCAAGAAGTTTACCGGCGTGATGTAGCTTCCCTGTGCCTCTTCTACAACTACTTTCATGGCTTCTGCTCCGATGAGCTTAGATCACTGGTGCCGCCCAAGCACGAATTTACACGAGATACTAGATTAGCAACTAGGTCCCACCCTTTTACAGTTAAACAAATAAGATGTAACCGTAAATTCTACTCCAACAGCTTCTTTTCTCGCGCTTCCCGCCTGTGGAACTCCCTTCCACAAGTCTGCTTTCCCGACAGTTACAATCTCCAGGTGTTTAAATGTAGGGTCAATAGACACCTCCTATCACACTAACTCCCAACTATTCTCACAACACTCATCTACCCAACCCTCATTCTCGGTATCCTCACCCGCCTATCACCCACCCTCTGTTATTTCCTATATTTAATCAGCCTTTCTCCACTCTACGTAGCCCCCTGCACAGTAGTGGCAGTGACATGCCTTGCTCGGGGTGAAACGCTTATAAAAAAAATAAAATAAAATAAAAAGGACAAAGAAAGTAAATAAGAAAATATAAAGGTAGAGGAAATAAAGAAGGAAAAAAGCCGTCTAAACATTGTTACGAAGGGTGAGGAAGAAAGAGAAAAAGAACAGATATGAAAGGGGTTCCAGACTCGATTATAGAAAAAGACTTTTAGATTATATCTGCATTAAATATCAACGTTTAACCGTGTAACAGGAATGGAAGTGGTGTAAGGAAAGGGAAAAATGGGATAGACAGAGGAAGATTTAAGGGAGAAAAAAGTTGGGGTATAAAAAGTTGAAAAATCTTCAGTAGCAATGGAAACGAGATATATATATATATATATACACCACAAAAAACATTCTAAATTATCTTTTTATACACTTATCAACTATCTGAAAAATGGTAATGACTTGTTTTCAAATTTTCTTAAAATCATTCCTATCACCACTAACCAACCATCTCCTGACGAAGTACAATTAATTGTACTTAAAGTCGATAGCATTATGTATCGATGTAAAATATTTTTATTATAAGTAATTATAATAAAAATATTACTATAATATATATGTATATATCAGGAGAGAGAGAGAGAGAGAGACAAGGATAGGATAATTATTGTCAAGCTTGTATTTCTTTCCTAAAATGCTACAAAGTTCCCTTGACAGGTTTTTCAGATGTGAACATTCAGACGTCACTGAATAACTAAATTCAATTTCTTTTCTCTGTAGGTAACTCGATTGCTTGAAACTTTTTTCCTGTTTTCATTCCAGCGCTCCATGATATATATATATATATATATATATAGATAGATAGATAGATAGATAGATAGATAAACACAAATAAATCGTTTTTATTATAATAAAGACTAGATAGATAGATATATAGATACAAATAAATGATCTTTATTATAATAACATGTATATATATATATATATATATATATATATATATATATATATATATATATATTTCAAAATAACTTTAATCTAAAAGGAAAAGCAGGAAGGTAAATCCCAAAGACCCGATCCTAATTAATATTAATATTTTAATCTTAAAAATGATACAGATGGAAAGCTCAATGTAATTAAAATGGAATTAAATATACCTCAAATATAGACAACATTATAAATTCTCATAATAGGCAAATTCTAAAGAATTTATGTAATACTGACTCTGAGTCCGGAATTTTAAATAAATGCAATTGTAGCTCCGTGGATGCTTGCGCGGTGGACGGCAAATGTAAATCCACCCAGGTAATTCATGAAGCTCACATTTCACCATCCAACAAAAAGAAAAATTACCGGACCTCTATTGGTATGTCCGCGGGACCTTTTAAGCAGAGATATTACAATCACAGGGATTCTTTTTCGAACCCAGGTCAAAAATACCAGACAGCCCTTTCACGGAGATTCTGGAAAATGAAGGAAGAAGGGCTGGACCCTGTAATTAACTGGAGACTGATAGGTTCAGCCCGAATTCCGAAGAATTTTCGTGATAGGTGCGATCTATGTCTGCAAGAACAAATACTAATATTAAAGTACCCAAACCAGCACCTACTCCTGAATTTTAGAAAGGAATTCATTAGTAAGTGCCGCCATAGGGCGAAATTTGTGAACATTTAAAATTTTAAATTCTAAATTTAGTTTTTAGGAGAGTAAATACAAATTAAATTGTTTTTGATAAATTAATTAAAATTTTAAATAGTAATTTTGAACCCCTCTACCTTCCTCTTCCTGTCTCTTTTGAATATCTACCTTTATAAAATAAGGATACTTATACTAACTTAACCCCCGATTTCTTCTGCAAATATGTATATCTTTTTCACACATTAAGTTTTTATAAATTTTTATAAAAATTTTTAAAATAATTTTTAGAAAATTTAAAAAAAAAATAAATAAATTTTTAAAAAATCTAGATTTATCATTAATTAGATTAACTTAATTAAATTTAATTAAATCATATGTCAGCTTTTTTGCCCCTAAATATGTTTTTTTTTAAATTTTTTTCTAATACTTTAACCCATTTATAAACACTAGTTTTCTGTGACACGTATCGAGCGTCTCTAAAAAAATGGAAATTTTTCATTTTTTCTTTTCTTTTTTCTTCTTCTCCCCCTTTCCCTCCCTCTCTTTCTCAACCAAACACCACTTCCATCCGTTAACCCCTTTCCCTTTGTAAAGCTAGACAAAGCCAAATTTTCAAATTTTTTCACTTACAACTCTATCTAAAAGTAAGAATTGTCCAAAATCTAAAAATAGACATTCATTGCTAATCGATTTTTTTGTGACCTAAAATTTTTTACTTCCGCCGGTGAATTCTTAGCCTTCAATTTTTTTTTATTTCTTTTTTATTTCATTTTGAAATGTGGTAGTTGCCGATGAGATGTGAAATCTCTCTTAGGGATTTCATGTTGAAATGATCATTCAACAGTTTTGAACATAGAAATTTATTTTATATATATATATATATATATATATATATATATATATAAAATAAATTTCTATTTATATATATATAGAGAGAGAGAGAGAGAGAGAGACAGATCTGTGTCGCTGTATCACAGCTCATCAGTACGGTTAGGCTCCGATTGCTTTTAACTCAGGATTGAAACCCAACCGAATCGGCGTCAGTCAGCGATTCTGCCACTGAGGTATGGGCGCTCGGTAGAAGGTGGCAGTCTTTTTAACGCGTATATTATCATTATACACGCCCAATAGCTGAGATTGTTCTAATTCATTGCTGAATGAACGATGCGTAGATGCTAGAGTAGCTACTGTTTTTCAAAGTCTACCATACTTCCAGAGTGCTCAATCAAGGTGTGAGAGCGTAAATATAGATAGTTAAATAGATCGATAGATAAACACAAATAAATGGTCTTTATTATAATAAAGAGTATATATATATTATAGATTTACAGTTTTGATGTGTTTTTCTTACTGATGTCAATAAATATATTTCATGAAAGAACTATCAAACTTAGTCGTCTTTAAAAAGGCTTATTCGTTATAATTTAAATCAGATTAAAGAAATATGTAAAACAGTTATTTTGAATGAAGCAAATAAAAGAGATTTACACATTCACACATGGACGAGCAGGCACACACACACATGGTTACACACACGCATGGTCATGCACACAATATATACATATATATATATAGGAAATAATGACAGACCTATAAAAATAGAGAGAATAATCAGACAGCTTTTATCTAAATAATATAAAATATTCAATAGATAAAAATAGAATGTTCAATAGATATTACTGAGAGCAATATAAAATATAGAGGAAACATCTCATCACAGAATTATACGGTTATATACCGAGAATTTGTTTCTGCAGTTGTAAAAATACAAGCTGCTCTTCAGGCCTAAAAAACCAAATAGTTTAATTTAACTCAGAATATTCCGAAAAAAAAATTTACTTTGGCCCGGAAAGGAAATATATAGATTAGCCTAATATTAGAGGTATATACAGTTGAACACTGAAGGCAGCGATTTCATATATATATATATATATATATATATATATATATATATATCTTCTAAACATATACTGTTAAATTTAAGAGACAATGAATGTCTATTATGTTTAATCATGAACCGTTCTAAACATCGTATTTTGGTTTTAATTTTAGGTGAAAATAAAGACAAAAATTCTCCAACATTTGGATAATTTTTTATTGTATTGGCTTTAAGCTTTCAGCTTACATTATCTCTCATATTTAACAGTGTATGTTTAGATAATTATATGCTGCCTGGATACACTTTATATATATATATATATATATATATATATATATATATAGTCATTCGCAGACAGATGTGTTTCGCTGTATTACAGCTCATCAGTACGGTTAGACATCAGATTGCTTTTTACTCAGGATTGAAACCCAACCGAATTGGCATCAGTCGGCGATTCTACCTCTGAGGTACAGGCACTGGGTAGAATGAGGCAGACATTTTAGCGTGTATATTATCATTATACAAACCTAATAGCCAGAGTGCTCTAATTCATTACTGAATGAGTGATACGTACATGCTAGAGCAGCTACTGTTTTTCAAAGTCTACCATTCTTCCAGAGTGCTCAATCAATATATATATTAAAGAAATATTGTCCACGTAAGTTCTTATCATATTCAGATATAGAAATTCGAGAAATAGAAAAACATTAAAAATGCTATTTTGGAAAAAAAATATATATGGTCTTTTTTAGTAAAAAGAAGCATGATGAGAAAGATTCTAAAAGTTGGAATTTTCGGACACGCCTGTGTTCTTTCTCAAAGAGACGAAAAATGAAAAATAAAGTTTTTTCGAGGCATCTTTTCCATTTGTGTTACATTTTTAAAGAGATTCAAAACTCGTAGATGTATTCAGTAATATAACGCATGCAGAGAAAAAAAAAACAAAAAACAAAAAAAATAAAATAATAAAATAAAATAAATTGGTCCGGAAAAGAAAGTCCCATTTAATTGTAGACTTAAATTTAAATACTTGGAAAGAGTTCTGACAAAGGATGGGAAGTGTGACAATAAGATCCATAAACGTATTAAGATGACTAAGAATGCATTTCAAAAGATAATCACATTGGAAAAAAAGAAAAGAGTGCTGGACAGCTATGCGATATTTGTCTTTCTCTATGGCAACGAATGTTGGATGTTCTCATCAAGGATTACTAAAATAAATAAATATATATATATAATTAAATTAACCTAGTGGACCAACAAACTTACCAAGGTTTCACCTAAACGGATCTTCAGGGAACGTTAGGAGCCAACGTTCCCTGAAGATCCGTTTAGTTGAAACCTTGTTGGGTTTGTTGGCTCACTAGGTTAATTTACTTATTCTGCTCTGCTTAAGTATTGAACGGTTTTTAGTTATTGATCTCGTCTTGGTTTTTTTTCTTTGGGCTACGTACTGGCTCAGTCCAAATCGCTTTGGCTGATGTTCATGTGTTTAGCTCTTTCTTTTTTTACAACCATTTTTTCCTTCCGCGTATATACGCGGAGAGTTTTTCGAAACGAGTATAGTGATAAGTTTGCATTTATATATATATATATATATATATATATATATATATTATTAATTATGAATGATCTATTATAAATGAATTCGAATGGATTTCGAAATGGGCTATCTATTATTTCACCATTCCTCCTCTATGCCAACTTCGAATTCCAGTCGGATTCATTAAACTCACTTAAACCTTTGGGAAAGGTATGAATCCAATTTTTATCGACTAAGCTATGGATAAAATAACAGGACAGACTGGGTTCAGTAATTTTGGGCAGAAAACGATCTAGGAGAAGAAAAATTCTGAATTCAAACCAGCCTGGAGATGGCTGGGCTCCGTCAGTCTGTCGTCCCTAAAGAAACACCACTTCTACTGCGGCTGCTGTACAGGGGTGCCCCTATGACTCAAATGAATCACGGGATATCTGGATCTGGATATTTTATGACAGGTCTCTAACGAGTATTTAGATACATTTTATTTATCTTCAGTTTTTCTAGTTGAACTTTTCACTTTTACTGCAATCCATTATTGTACATGATTAAATTACAATAAAATTTGTGTTTTATATGAATACTACCTTATGAAAATTGATATATATTAGATTGGGGTCCTTGTATCAAGGTTTGGGGAGCCCCGTATCAGAGATTTAGTGAGAGCACTCAAAACCCTTGCGCCGGTCCTGAATATATATATATATATATATAGGCGGTACAAACCCAGGATAGGATTGGTAAATAATCCGAGATAAGGTTGGTAAATAATCCAGGAGGATCCTAGTATCCTTGATCTCTAACACCTTTCTTTACTAAACCAAGCCTTCAAAATTAAAGTTTTCCTCATTCTTTGTTTAAACAAGGTTGACAACGCATGTCTTAAATGACATGTTGAAAATGGCTTCTTTCCTTTAAATTTTATCTGAATTTACAGGTATATATATATATATATATATATATATATATAGAGTGAGAGAGAGAGAGAGCGAGAGAGAGAGAGAGAGCGTCATCCGCAGAAAGATCTCTTTCGTTGTATCACAGCTCATCAGTACAGTTAGACTCCGATTGCTTTTTAACCTGGGATTGAAACCCGACCTAATTGACGTCAGTCGGTGATTCTACCTCTGAGCTATGGGCGCTCGGTAGAAGAAGGCAAACCTTTTAGCGTTTATATTATCATTATACACGCCCAGTAGCTGAGAGTGTTCTAATTCATTGCTGAATGAACGATGCGTATATATATATAGACTGAGAGAATTCAAAATCACTCTATATGTATAATTCTATATTCTTCCAGCTCATGATTCGTTTCTATATATTTATCTTTTAATGTCTAAGTAACTGCATCAAGTTGAATATAACTTTCTATAAAGAGGTTAAAAAAAAAGATTATGTAACTACATTTTGAATTTGGTGATTGTGTTTTTCAAATGTAATAACAATGTTTCCCCGTTCTTTTTGCGAAGAGAAAAATCATGGTGAAAACATTTATGAACAATAACCGCGGGGGTCTGCATTTAGAAAGTCATGGTAATGTCTACATCTTCAATATAAAAACGATTTGAAAGTAAATTATATTTAGATTTACACACCAGACGAACATCAAAATAAAAATAAAAGGCCATTTCAATTTGGAACCAACTTTACTCGTTTTCAATAAAATAAGTACAGTGAAATGATGATGTAAAATGTCTGCTTTTATAAACACACACACACACGTCTGTGTGTGTGTGTGTGTGTGTGTGTGTGTGTGTGTGTGACAGTAAGATTAACTCTGTAAAAGGCCCGGGGGCTATCTCAAGGTAGAGGGATTTAAAAAGTTATTTCTAATGGATACTCATATTTGAGTAGACGCTCCTTCAATTTTAAATAATATCTTATTATACAACAGCAGTTTTTTTTTAATTTTTTAAAAAATATTTTTCGATTCACTACTTTACAGTGATTAAATTGTTTTTAGATTATTCCCACTTTTTAAATATATTCCTGTTCATCATATGAATATATATATATATATATATTTAAATATCTGTTTTTATGCCATAATAGAATTTATACCACTAACAATATATATATATATATATATATATATATATATATAGAAACAAGAGAAATTGGTAGAGAAGAAAAAGTGAGAGAAGCTAAAATGCGATGAATGCGCAAAAATATATGTGGGGGTGGACACAAGGCCCGAATAAAAGAGTAGCCCTGCAAAGAAGCAACATTAAACTAGCTAATAACAGGGAATTGTATGTTTCCCAACATTTACATGAAAGCAGTAGATGCAAATTCAGAGTAATGCCTATCTACCAAAATGCAGATTATGACAAACTCATGATACAGGAAGAAATACTTATAAAAAAAATACAAGCCTTCCCTCAACAAAACAATATGAAAAACGTAAGACACACTCAGAGACACACGAAATTCAAACGCAATGAACACACACACACACACACACACACACACACACACACACACACACACACACACACACACACACACAGACACTAACAAAATAAAAAGAAATAGATCACCCGTAGAGTAGAATTGAATCTTGAATTGTGCTAAGCAAGGTCTTATGAATTCGAGTAAATTCGTTTATTTCTTACAAACTCAATGAGTCAGTGCTTAGCATTTGAATTTTTCAATGTAGAATTTGTTTTGTTCACTGCGATCCCAAGCAAAGCGGGACCACCCCTGGCGCTCAGTGGGTTACAGTGAGAGAACTGATAGGATACACGGGGTGTTGAAGAGAGGATAAAACAAGGACTCGACTCAAGGAGACTAAAGCTGGCAATTGGCGTTGCCTTTAAATTTTGGGAGATTGTAACTATCATGAAAGCAAATAAACGGAAGAGAGTTCCACAAGCGGGAAGTGCGAGAAAAGAAATTCTTGGTGTCGAAGTGGCGCTTATATTGAACTATTTCAGCGTTAAGAGGGTTGGACCTAGATGCCAATCTAGTATCGCGGTTAAATTCACATCTCGGAATAGCACGGAGAAACTCGACAGAGCACCTGCCATGAAAATATTTGCAGAAGAGACAGGGAAGCCAAGTCATGTCGGTAAGAAAGTAACTAGGAGCAGAACCGGTTACATTGAAGATTCTTCTATGGATTTTGTCGAGAAACTCGAGATTTATAAAAGGAATGCCCGACCAGACATTCAGGAGAAGCTGTCTGAAAAAAAGAAAATTGTTTTTTTTATGGCTAAGGCTTACAATATTTATAGACCTTTTTTAACTGATTTGTTGCATAGGATTTTTCTACTTCCGACCAGAATTTGTCAAATTATAATGTGGTGAAATGGATGTCGGCTAGGAACGAGAAATCGGGAAGCCGAGTCCGAATTGCAGTTGAATTTCCTGCCTTCACCGACGCGGAAATACACTTGGGAAAGGTATTAATCCGTTTCCTCCCTACAGATGTGGATCAAATAACAGGACAGATTGGGTTCTATAGCCTTGGCTGGTAACCAGTCAACGGCAAAAGTAATGACAACCTACTGCGGGATAATCTACTACCCAGTCAGTCATGTCTCTTTCGAGACGCGATCGACCAAACGTGTGGCACTTAACTGACTGACAAAATATAATAGTAGAAAACATAAATAAAACTTCTGCTGAGCATAAAGTGGGGGATCTGTTTTCCATTGTTATGAAGTAATAAACTGATCCCCCATTAATTATACTTAATATAATAATGTAATATAATCTATCTCTTCTCCCTCCATCTATGTGTTAAATGGCAGAACAGATTGGGTTCTGTAGCCTTGGTTGGCAACCAGTCTACCGCCGAAAGTAATGGCAACCTACTGCGGGATAATCTACTGCCCAGTCAGTCATGTCTCTTTCAAGCCCTGATCGCCAAAGCGTGTATCACGTATGGATCTTAATTGACTGATGTCTCTTTCGGGACATGATCACCCAAGCGTGTATCACGTATGGCACTTAACTAGCTGATATTAAATGTGTATACGTGTGTTAGACAGAGAAGTCAAAATATATTTGAAAAATCTTCTAGAATAAACATCGTCTCTCTGACTTGTCAGCTTTCGAACAGCAGAAGACCGTTTAGGTAATTTTGGCCTGCTGCCTACCATGAATGCCTAAACATTACTTCTGAAGTGCTGGCCACAATGAACAAAAATCTTATAACATCTTGATTAAACCTTGTGAAATGATATTTCATAAAGACAAATGTAATTAGTTCAAGGCAGAATAACGTTGGAGGAAGTATTAATAGCCTAAGGTCTCGTCTATGATCTCACCTTCTTCTAGAATTCTTCTGTCAATAAATAAACACAATATAACGTCTCAGATATAGCAAATCCCTTGACGACTGCCAATGCTGCTGTACATCGTTTTCATGTCTGTAATGCGGCAAAATGCCGTCTGTTTGGTTTATAAAGGTAATGGAGTATTATTCGTAACATTATATGGAACTATTTGCCAGTCATTTGCCGAATATTTCTTAGTAGTGTCGGCTGAAAATTTAAAAAAGCAATTTTTCAGGCTAACAGGTTTTACAAATCTACTGTTATGGTTCTTTCCACCACTGATGAAGATTTCCTTCCTAATCTTTTGATTGAAATGGTATTGAACGTTATCACCATTTATTGCCATTATTTTCAATTTGAGTTAAATGCGCTCTCCATTTTAGATTTTGCTTCAGCTGAAACTTCTCAAGTGATATGCTGTTATCCAAACTTATTTATAAATAGAACTTTGTCTGTGCTTGTGTGTGTGTGTGTGTGGGTGTGTCCGTTACCTATAGACTCCGAAACGGCTGAACTGATTTTCTTGAAAATTTACACAGTTGTACTATAAGCATTTAAGAGTGTTCTTAGCTAGATTTTGTGTCGAGGTACCCCCGATAAATATCGAAAACCGTTAATCGAAAAAATCGGGTTATAGAAGGAGTGGTCCGATTTTAATCAAATTTGATACACTCAGAGACAAAGACAAAAAAAAACGATATTCAGAAGTTTCAAGGTTGCAATTTTTAAAATAGTGCAGAAAATCGATAATATATATATATATATATATATATATATGTATATATATATATATATATATATATAAATGCTTTCATTACACCCGAGCAAGGCTGGGCTATACTGATAATATATATATATATATATATATATATATATATATATATATATATATATATGTGTGTGTGTGTGTGTGTGTGTGTGTGTGTGTGTGTGAAAATAGATATGATAAAATATAATTTGGAAGTATACTATATTTATGGGTTAAAGTGCTCAATATCAGAGACATAGCGGATGTAAATTTTAAAGCTAAATGTAATCGTCAATTTATGTGGCAATTGCTTTGAACATCAGTGTTGACTTCAATGTCCAGTTATGTCTGTCTATCTTATATATATATATATATATATATATATATATATATATAAACATATAAAGAATGTTCCTCTCTTCTTTTCTCGATGTTTTTCCTCCTTCGGAACTCTTAAGATCCCGGTACTATTTTGACATCATCCGTTACACTCAGTGAACAATCGTTTCACACCTCCCTTCCCCATAATTTACTTTCCGAACTCAGCTCTCACTTCGCCCGCATAGGCTTAAATTATCAACCTTCTTCCGTATCCTCACCATATTTTGATCGACCAAACTGCGGGGTCCCCTGCCATTTATCAATCTTACGAGATGTTCGTCTTACCCCGAGGGAAAGCAAGCTCTCCTCGTGTGTGTCTACCACTGTGCAATATCGACTCCTGTTGTCTTCGCATCTCATCCTTATCGCATGCAGCCCCCGGCCCCGGCTTCTCGGCCAATGAATGGCCGACCATCTAACCGAGTGTCAACATACACGGCTGTCCTCGAGTGACGGCTAATGTATAATTTCTCTGCTCCTTCGTACCGTCAGGAAAATACACGCTGACTTTTTCTCTTTTAACTCTTTTCTTGATCGGTTCTCCGTTTCGTTCTGTCACACAAACACTTCAAGTTTTGCCCGAATTCATTCTGCTTAAAGGCTGATTTAGTCTTTCTATCATCGCCAAACAGTAATGCTGCAAGCAAACACAGAAAGCATAAGAGAGAAGAGATATACGCTGGGAACTGTGCAAACGACTAAACATCTATCTATCTATCTATCTATCTATCTATCTATCTATCTATCTATCTGTATGTTTTTAAGGTTGTCCACATCTATCTATCTCTCTATCTATATATTTATTTCTGTCTATTCATATCTATCTATCTCTATCTATTTCAGCTTCTCTATCTTTCTGTCTCTCTCTCTCTATCTATCTCTCTATCTGTCTATCTATTTATTTCAGCCTATCTCTCACTCTCTCTCTATCCATTTATTTCAGCCTCACTATCTATCTCTCTATCTGTCTATCTCTATCTATCTATTTCAGCCTATCTAACTATCTCTATGTATTTACTTCTGCCTATTCATATCTATCTATCTATCTATCTATCTATCTATCTATCTATTTCAGCTTATCGCTCTATCTCTCTATCTATCTCTCTATCTATCTATTGCTCTCTCTCTCTCTCTATCTGTCTATCCATTTATTTCAGCCTATCTATCTATCTCTATGTATCTATCAATCTATTTCAGCCTATCTATCTAACTCTCTATTTATCTATCTATCTGTCCATTTATTTATTTCAGCCTATCTATCTATCTGTTTGTTTTAGGATTCTCCATATCTATCTCCCTATCAATATATGTATTTTTACCTTTTCATATCTATCTATCTATCTAGGGCATGTCGTCATGGTGTAATGGTTAACAAGCTTGTCTCGCTAAAACATTTTACAACGGAGTAATGAGTTCGATCCTCACTGGGTGCCCCATAATTTCGGCCTTGTGCCACATATAAGCGGCGTTTAGAAAATCGTATATCTGTCTATTCATATCTGCGTAAAAAGCGGTAAAATACATTTAACTGGGATTCTGAATTTTCTAGGGCACATAATATGGAAAGGGGAATTGAAAAATCTGGAGAACCTGATACTGACTGGTCAGATAGAAGGAAGGAGAGAAAGAGGAAGGCAGCAGATAACATATTTGCAGGGTCTGATCAGGTGGATGACAGAACGAGGGTTGCCAGGAGCAACCGGAGCAAACATACTAAGAGCCACAAGGGATAGGGAGACGTAGAGAGCCATGATCGCCTACGTCCTGATGGGACAGGGCACATAGAAGAAGAAGAAGAAGAAGAAGAAGAAGAAGAAGAAGAAGAAGAAGAAGAAGAAGAAGAAGGAAAACAGTGCATAACCTGTGTAAATGTGTAAAACACAAAGACAAAAGGATATAGCACAACATGCTTTAGGAGAGATAGGGGAAAAAAAGAAGAAAAAAAGAAACTGCGGAGTGTCACTATCGTCCATTTCCTTAATGGACACGGAGCACAGAAATCAGCGACAGCCCTCTACAATATTTCTCTTCACGTCAAACTCTCTTTATAACTTTTATCCAACATTCGCAACCATAATAGAAGATAGAAATTACATATCAGCTAACCACCCCCATCTTTGTTTCTAACAGAATTTCATGTTTTTTTTCTGAAGACACTATGATTTCTAGAAATCAGTTTTCGCTATTACAATATGACTTCGAACTTTTGTGTAGTATTGTACAATAATAATTTACAAGGAATGCCTACAGTAAATAATATCTGTCCTTGTTTAGTCTATGTCAAATTCTCCAAGCACTCTTTCCTCATTATGTGCCCTAGACATGCGACTTTTTCTCTTATTTGCATTATTCGGACTGTTGCCTCATCTTTGCCATGTTTACAATATTTCGGCCGTTGTACGCTCCTGTTTTCTTCAGGTGCTTGGAATTTCTAACAGAAATACTTATTTCGAACACTGGAGTATACCATTCTCATTCCATGTGCAATGCCACTTACGGATGCATTGTAGTTATCTTCCTTTAACTCAACTCACTAAGTTATTTGTTCACTAATGCTGTAGCCAAATATTGAACTCACAACACTTTGGGTCAATTCACTGGGACTAGCCAACGTTTATATCCGCTGAAAACACATGGTCCAAAGGATATAAACGAAATAAAGGGTTTGGTTCGAATTTCCTGGCACCTGAAGAAGGCCGGATCCTACAACAGCTGAAACGTCGTAAACATGGCAATAAAGATGAGGACAAGAGTCCGAACAATGTAAATAATATAAACCCTACCTCATCTCAAAAGTATAGACAAATACTGACTTTTTCTGATCTTATTTTTTTTTATTTCAGCTGTCTTAAAACTTCCTCGTTCTCCACATGTTTTGTGCATGATATTCCGTCTGTATATATCTACTCACCGTCAGTATGAAAGTTTTTCAGCATACACTGCCATAGGTACATTCAGGGCTGGTGAAAGGAAGCGACCATCTTGATAATGTCCTTAGCGATGGATTGTATGTATACGTTTCTCTTGAGATCTGGGATGAACGTGTGTCCTCATAGGTGTTCGAAGCAGGAAGTAACATGATACGAATATCCCTCGAAAATAATAATTAAAAAATTTATTATGTTGAATGACGTCGTCAGAGTTGAATGCTGCGAGTAAGATTACATAGACTGAACATTCTTCTTCTTATTATTATTATCAATTTTGTCAAATTTTCTACTTTTTTTTTCGTCTTTTTCTTTTTATTATCATTATTATTATTCAGATCTTTTCCTTTTTTCTTCTTCGTATTTTTCTCCTTCCTTTTCTTCGTTTTCTTCCTTTTTTATTCTGCTACTTCTTAGTCGTCTTGTTTTTCTTCTTCGTCAAATTTTTTGCTTCTTATTTCTTCGTCTTTTTCTTGTTCGTGGTCTTCTTTTTCTTTTTCTTCTTCTTTATCTTCTTTTTGCTTTTTTTTTCTTCTTCATCATCCTTTTCTTTTTCTTTTCTTTCTCTTATTTTCTTCATCTTTTTCTTTGCCTTCTTTTTTATTTTTTCGTTGATAAGCTGCTAAAAACAAAATAACAACCAAATCTTCTGCCTCTTCTTCTTCCCCTCCTACACCACCTCTTCATCTTCTTCCCCTCCTACACCTCCTCTTCTTCTTCTCCTCCTACACCTCCTCTTCTTCTTCCCCTCTTACACCACCCCTTCTTTTTCTTCCCCTTCTACACCTCCTCCTCTTCTTCTTCTTCCCCTCCTACACCTCCTCTTCTTCTCCTTCCCCTCCTACACCTCCTCTTCTTCTTCCCCTCTTACACCACCCCTTCTTTTTCTTCTCCTTCTACACTTCCTCCTCTTCTTCTTCTTCCCCTCCTACACCTCCTCTTCTTCTTCCCCTCCTACACCTCCTCTTCTTCTTCCCCTCTTACACCACTCCTTTTTCTTCCCCTTCTACACCTCCTCCTCTTCTTCTTCCCCTCCTACACCACCTCTTCATCTTCTTCCCCTCCTACACCTCCTCTTCTTCTTCCCCTCCTACACCTCCTCCTCATCTTCTTCCCCTCCTACACCTCCTCTTCTTCTTCCCCTCCTACACCTCCTCCTCTTCTTCTTCTTCCCCTCCTACACCTCCTCTTCTTCTTCTTCCCCTCCTACACCATCTTCTCCCTTCCATTTTATTTGGTCAGACGTGTCGTTCTCGGCGCTCGAATCTCTTATTTCCCAATTTATTTGATTTTTGATTCATTTCTTCGTACTGACGTCAACTTCTTTTTTTCATTTTGTTTTTAAATAAAACAATTTCTGCGGGAATCTTCAACCAAGTGTCCACATTTCACGAGTTTGGATTGCAACCGAACGTCATCTTTAACAGCAAATAAAAGCTCCATGCTTTCTTTTTACTTCCGCTCCTGCTGGTTGATCATCGTGCAAGGCATTCGCCTCCTTTAATTTCCATACCGACAAAATCCCTTCCCCCATTCCAAACAGACCAACGGATTAGACTCAATTTCTAATATATATATATATATATATATATATATATAGGGTGTGATGGATATATACATATATATATATATATATATATATAGGGTGTGATGGATATATATATATATATATATATATATATAGGTGTGATGGATAAATTGTCAACTAATTACTCAAAAATGAAAATAACATTGACGTCTCATTTTAACAGATATATTTAACAAAATTACACAAAAATATTTTGAAATATTAAAGAGTAAATTTATTCAATAAAACCACCATTGGCTTCAGATACTGCTTTCAGGCGACCTTAGAAACTCCTGTATCTCTTCTGGAAGGTTTCCTTGTTAAAGTTTGTGAATGCTGCCATAATCCTTTCCTCCAGTTCATCTTTGGTGTTACACGGAGTTTTGTTGGTTTCTCGCTCAACTGTGCCCCAACATAATCAAGGGAGTTGCAGTCTCGGGAGATAGGTGGCTAGATGGTGGGGTTAATGAGGCTGCAAAAATTGTCTGACAGTCATAACTAGGTTCTTCTTTTTGTGTAGCGTGGTGCAGAGTCCTGTTGCTAGACATAAGTTCTTCCAGCGACTACCATCTTGCACTACTTCCTCAAGGCACTTGGTTTAGGCGTCCGTATTGAGTCCGAAGCCCCCATCAACAAATTGGAGAGTTTTTTCTAATCAGAACAACCAGAGTGAGCTTTCCGAGATGTTTTACTTTCGTAATCACCATCAGACTCATCGAACTCTTTCTGAATCCTCTGCACTGTCTGCAAATTTACACCCAAACACTCTGAAATATTTGTATTAGAGCTTCTGGCAAGAATATCAAGCAGTACAGCATATTTTTAAATTTCTGGTAGAGTGAATTGCATCTTTTTTTCAGACCCTACTATATTGTACAATCAAGAAAATAAAAGACAAACAACGCGCATGCGCAAAATGAAAATAAAATAAATGGCGACAATTTAACCATTGCATTCTCTATATATCAAGAAATCCGACCAACTACTCTTTGGATTCTACTCCACGCTTGTACTACAAATGTTCTATTTTATGATAATAATTGCAACATCTAAACTAAGAGTGTCAGCATGGGCAACCGATTAGTTCTTTTTGTCGCTAACTTTTACATGTCTTAAAATATCACTCAGTAAATCCTAAATAAACATAGTAACTTTTAGGCAAAATTTGACTTTATTCATCAACATAGTCTTCTTCTAGGGTTATACACTGATTCCAACGCTTCTCTAACTATTGATGCAATTTTTGTAGAAGAATTTGTCTTTGGCCTCAAAATACGCCTCAGTTTCCGATATTACTTTTTCAATGAAGCCAAATCTCTTTCCCTGGGGCATTTGTTGAGATCTGCAAACATCCAATAGTCACTGGAGGTCAGATCTGGAAAATAGGGTGTATGCGGAAGCAATTCGAAATGCAAAGCATGGAGTTTTGCCATCATTGCGATCGACTTGTGACACGGTACGTTGTCTTCGTAAAAATCACTTTTTCTTCTTTATTTGTGGCCGTTTTTTGGTGATTTCTTTCTTCGCACCAATAATGCTATATAATATTTGCTATTGATAGTTCTTTCCTTCTCAAAGTAATTGAAGAACAAAATTACCTTGCGCGTCTCAAAATACAGAGGCCAAAACGTTGCCTGCCGGTGCTTGAGTCTTTGGGCGCTTTGGACGGTTTTACTTGCGACTGTCTAATCAGCTGACTGCTGATTTGACTCCAGAATTAAGTGGTGGGTCCATGTTTCATCTATTGTCAGGTGGTTGCGCAAAACTTTCTTGTTGCGTTAAAAGCGTTGCAAATAACGTACTAAATCGTCGACGCGTTGTTGTTTTTATAGACTGTGAGCAAATGCGGCACCCACATTGAACATAGCTTTCTCATTGGCAAATGTTTATTCAAATTGGTGAATTTACTGCCTTCTGATATGTTCGACCCCTCTGCTATCTCACGCAACTTCAATTTATGATCGACCAAAAAGAGTTTGTGGATTTCTTGGTGTTTCCGGGACAACTGCCGATTTTGGGCGACCTGAGCGTTTAGTATCATTTGTCTCGCTACAAACGCGTTTAAATTCAGCTGACCACCTCTTAACCGTTGTTTCCGACAGCGCAGCGTTCGAATAATACTCATTAAGCCATTGCTTTGCTTGAACAGTACTTTTTCCGATCAGAAAGCAATTTTTATCAACACACGAAAATCAGATTTTTGCATTGTTTTGAAAATTTCCAACAGTAGCTTCACTTAAACAACTAATTTGTAAACTGATTGGGCGCAAATGTTATCACGTGCTATTCAAACGATATTACTTCATAAAAATCATATGGATTTTTAATAGTGGTACCATCTATATGTCAGACCCGGGACCTATTGAGTGATGCGTTATATGGAAAATAATGTGCTTAAAACAACTGACAAGCAGAAATCTACACAAGGTGCTTTGACGACAATTTTGTTTGATAAAAAAATAAAGACAAAGTTATAAATATAAAATCAACTTTTGAAAATCCAGGGTTAATGTTTACATATGAACTTATGGTTAATAGCGAAATCCGATTTCTCGATGTTGATATAGAACTAAGTTCCAAATAACTTACGACTTACCCGTAAAGAAAACCCATCACTAAGAACTTTTGGCTTCTAAACAATGATAGTCAATGCTCAGAAAGATATATATAAATAAATAAAAGACTAATGACAAACTACATAAATACAGTAAACCAAAATTCCTCTTACCAAAAAATATTCATAGCAAATTGAAACACATAAAACAAAAATTAGCCAACAATATTTTCCTAATTACAATATTGGTAAACAACATTCTTACAAATATTATACGCCATCTAAACTTATTTATAAATGGAACTTTGTCTGTGTGTGTATGTGTGTGTCTGTGTGTGTATCCGTTACCTATAGACTCCGAAACGGCTGAACCGATTTTCGTGAAAATTTTCACAGTTGTACTATAAGCATCTAAGAGTGTTCTTAGCTAGGTTTTGTGTCGAGGTACTCCCGATAAATATCGAAAATCGATAATCGAAAAAATCAGGTTATAGGAGGAGTGGTCGGATTTTAATCAAATTTGATACACTCATAGACAAAGATATAAGAAACGACATTCGGAAGTTTCAAGGTTGCAGTTCTTACAATACTGCAGAAAATCGATAATATATATATATATATATATATATATATAAAAGGCAAGATGTTTGTGTGTGTGTCTGTTTATCTACCTGTATGTCTGTGTTTTTTCAGCCCTTTTATTTTAGTTTTTGCTTTGAGTTTGGCTCTAAGTAGGTATAATTGTAGTTCTTAGTCTCAGCCATGATACCATTTACTCAGAGGACTTATTTATCCTTTAAAATTCAGTTTACGACGAAAAAAACTTATTTGATATGGATACCAGGAAATCAAAATTTGACTTACATCCATTCATTTTTCTTTCAGTCTACGGTTTCGCTTTAACTGGAAACAACTATTGCTTTTTAGTCTTTCGTGCCAACGTCCAAAGAGCTCTAGGACCATGGATTAGTTTTAAAGTTTTCATTACACCCGAGCAACGCCGGGTTATACTGCTAGTCAGTTATAAAAATACAACCCAAACATTTTTTACCGCAACCAGATGCATAATTATTACACGCAGAACAAATTAGCTACACGAAAAATTATTAAACAGCATATTTTTGCTGTAAACTCTGAAAAAAACATGTACAGTTATATACTACAGAAAATGGAAGACCGTAAACCTTGTTACAAACCAAAATAAGCCCATCAAATCTAAAATATTTCTATGCCCAGTAAATAAACCATGTTTCTTGTCACAAAATAATTGCTTATATCCGGCACGCTACCACATCATAGAAGAGACACCTTACATGTCACTTCTCTGAGAAAAGTGCCCTTAAATAACATTTATTAACCCATTGTAGTGATACCGACCGAGCAAAAGGGAGGGACCGGATTGTTGCTCTATACCGACCAGAAAGCAAATGACCAAAACTCGTCGGGGCGCATCCGAGTTCGCGCAGATGTTCTGGTTGAAAAATAAAAATTAATCAAATATCAATATACGCGAATTTTATTTACCTGCCAATGGGAATCCCAGAATCAAATCAAGTATGGAATTCCAAATGACCTGCTTTTGATCCAAAAACAGATATAAAAAGCGGATACAGAAAAGACCCCAACAGACAGACGGACAGGCGAGAGTAACCAGAATCTACCCTTGACTTAAGTCGAGCGGCTACTGTGCTTGCCTCTTTCCTACTTCACTGTCTCAAAAGTACTTATTGAGCTCAGGAGCGACTACTTCAAAGACATTCCTCACATACCTCCGCTCCCCACATTCCTAAGCCTTTTATCTCTTTCAGCTCATTATTCGCCATGAACAGTCTAACCTCCGTTGGACCTTTATTTCAAGTATTGCTTTAATTGTAAAACATTAATTGCTATGTGTATATATAAATGTTATTTTCAACTCAATTTGCTTTTCTTGATTTTATAATCATTTTATGACTTAAAGTGGGCTATCTACCACAAGACCAAATTCCGTTAACCTGCAACGGTATACAATTACTCTTCCATAAAACGGAATCTTACTACAACTAGAGAAAAAGAATAGATAAGCAACCCACTATACCATATTTTGCAAGAACCCTTAAGGAAATTACTAGTCGATAACACAAAAAATGTCGTTGTTATCTTGCTATTCGAGAGGCCTTATGTATCAAACATGACATTAGCGTGACATCATTTTGTAATTGAGATGGCATATTCTAAAAAATAAAAATCATGCCTATATTAATTCCAGTCACGCGGGGCACAAGACTCGTGGAAACGAACACTCTTCTTCAAAAGCACACGGGGCTGAAATACTATATATATATATATATATATATATATATATATATATATATATATTTTATTTTCTTATTAAAATGTATATATAATTTTCTTAATACAATGGTTTATAAAAGCATATCACTACACAGAAATTTTCATGTTTCAATACAATACGGTTCTTCTTCGGGTGATATGTTAAAATAAATGTTGAAAATGATTTATTTATAAAATATAAGATGAAATTCTGGTTATTTAAAAAAAATAGGGAGTGAAGAAGAACAGTATTATTCTGAAACATGAAAATTTTTGTGTAGTGATATTATGCTTTTCTAAACCATTGTATTACATACAATATATATATATATATATATATATATATATATATATATATATATATGAAATGAATTGTTTGTGCCAGTCGCAGGTTCGAATCCTGCTGAATAGCACATATTTTCGTAATAACAATTTATAAATAATCAGGCCGGTAGATATAAATATATAATACTGTTTAATTAAAAAACAGAATTAAAGACAAGTATCGATAAAAAAATAATGTTCAAACAATTCATTTCAAATTGTCGGTTGTTTATTACCAAGTTTTGTTAAAATTCGTTAGTATATATATATATATATATATATATATATATATATATATATATATATATATATATAGGATGTCTCAAAAATGTATATGCACACAATGCGACAGTCTGACATACTAAGTATTAGAAATCTTTGAAGATGAGGAGTTATATTTTGAGCAAGGTGAAGCACCCCTACACAGTCAACGCGATGTTAGAGTCTGCCTTGTTGAAAACTTGATAAAAATATGTATTAGACGAAGGTGTTTCGAAAATTTCCCTCTGTGTTCAGCAGACCCAACACAACTAGACCTTTCATGGTGATACCTAAAAATCAAAGTCTACGTTAACAAACCTGCAACAGTCGGTGAATTGAGAAGAACCATTAAACTTGAATTCGCACAAACACAAAACGGATGTTTGCGATTCCATTCATTTGTCTTGACAGCAGTTCCTGGACGACAAAGGACATTAGCTTAAAAACAGGCGTTAAGAAAATAATCAAATAATGTTTCTATATTCTATTTAATTTTTAAAAATGATATGTATTTTAAAAGAACACTGACCTCACAATTATCAAAATGAGTATACAAAGTTTGGGGACAGCCCTGTATATATATATATATAGGTAATCACCGGCCAGAATATTGAAGAAATCTTGTTAAGAAAAATTGGCGGCTTCCATTTGTCTATAGGGATAGATATATATCCCTATAGACAAATGGAAGCCGCCAATTGATATATATATATATATATATATATATATATATATATATATATATATATATATATCTCAATTGGCGGCTTCCATTTGTCTATAGGGATAGCAGGTTCGAATCCCGCCGAAGGATGCTTGTTTTCTTAACAAGATTTCTCCAATATTCTGGCCGGTGATTACACACATATATATATATATATATATATATATATATATATATTATACAAAAAATATATATATATAATTCTATGCATATCTAGACACACACACATATATATACACGAAATCTTGCATATATATATATACACACATATATATATACACACATATATATATACACACATATATACATCCACACATATGTATACATATACACACACACACATATATATATACACACATATATATATATATAGACACACACATATATATATATATACATATACAAACACATATAGATATACATATATATATATACACACGCACATATATACACACGCACATATATATATATATAACATATATATACACACACACATATATATACATATATATACACACACATATATATACATATATATACACACACATATATATATACACACATATACACACACATACATATATATACATATATATACACACACATACATATACATACATATATATACACACACATACATATACATTTATATACACACATATATATATATTTATATACACACATATATATATATGTATACACACACACATATATATATATATATATACACACACATATATATACACACATATCTATACACATATATATCTATACATACATATATATATCTATACATACACATATATATATATCTATATATACACACATATATATATATCTATATATACACATATATATATATATATCTATATATACACATATATATATATATATATATTATATATACACCTATATATATATATATCTATATATACACCTATATATATATATCTATATATATACCTATATATATATCTATATATATACCTATATATACACATTTATATATATATCTATATATACACACATATATATACACACACATATATATACACGCATATATATACACACACATATATATACACGCATATATATATATATATATATATATATATATATATACCTGCACGCTATCTGTAATATATACTCTGTATGTTATAAAAATCGCCAGCTGTAAGAAACGAAAAGCAAAGAAGATTTCCAGTTCAGAAACTTTTCAGCAGGACACCTTACAAACACAGGAGTACGAATTGCTCAGCTAACCAGGACAACCTGTTAAGGCAAGAAGCAAAAAATGTCCATAAAATATCGTTCTCTGCGCTAGGGAAGCAGTCATGTATAAATGCTTTGCGCTTCCAGGCTTTGCTCGCGCTACGACATACTGAATACAAGAAGACGTCTGCAGATAGAGAGGCGACATCTTTCTGTCAAATAACATTTTCATCTCGCTTATTAAGGATCCAGTCACGTGATAGTCAGTATCCATGGAAACCGGATTGCTGGCAAAGGAGAGTAGAAGAGTATAATTCTCGAACTGAAATTTCCGAAGGATTTTTCGTAAACCCCGTGGAAATATCAGAAGCTTGAAATTGTGTGGAATTTATGCCTGCATTTTGACATAGTTTTCAAGTTCAATATGTTTTATTATGTTTCATGTTTTGCTAATAATATAATTTTCAAGGTTTGTAATCAAAGATTATATATTTATATATACGTGTATTTTATAATATTTAAAATTAGTTTTGGCTAAAATATTTAAATATATATATATTATTCATCCAAATACTAACCTGTTTCGCTGTATCACAGCTCATCAGTGTTGCTAGACACACCCACATGCTTCCAGCAAATATGTATATATACATATATATATATATATATGTGTGTGTGTGTGTGTCTCTCTCTATATATATATTTTTTTTTTCTTTTTTCTAAACATATACTGTTAAATATAAGAGTCAATGAATGTCTATTGTGTTTAATCATGAGCCGTTCTAAACGTCGTATTTTGGCTTATTCTGAAGATGGCTCATGTGAGCCGAAAGCTTAGATCCAACTTAATAAAAAATTATCCAGATGTTGGCGAATTCTTGTCTTTATTTTCATCTGAAATTAAAGCCAAAATACGATGTTTAGAACGGCTCATGATTAAAAATAATAGACATTCTTTGTCTCTTATATTTAACAGTATATGTTTAGAAAATTATTTGCTGCCTCGATACACTATATATATATATATATATATATATATATATATATATATATATATGTGTGTGTGTGTGTGTGTATGTAATGATACATGGTCTCTGTTAAAAACTGTTTTTAAAATATACTGAAGGAAATTAACATTTATATAGAATTCAACGATCTGAATGAGGCAGCTTTATTTATTTGGGACAGATTCGGGTGCTGCCTGATCGTTGAAAATGATGGACTTTATTTTGAGGAATAAATGTTGGTGTTGCTACATAAAATTTTGTTGTTTACCTTTTCTCTTCCTAAGTGAGTCTTTTCTGGCCAATCTTAGATAGAGGCAGCGAGAATGCATTTAAACGTTTGTTCAATTTAATGACAAAGTATGTTTTAAATTTTAAAAAAATATTTTTCCCGTTTTCACGAGATTTCTTACGGTGACTATTCATTTTGTGCCCGGCCAAATAAAAATGTTAAGCGTTTTCTGTTAATTTATTAAGCCTTTTCAAATATTTTAGTTGTAATATTGCAAATGAGGCGTAAGTTTCTAACAGATTGATATATTTTTAATTCCCGATTACGAACAGTATATTATAAGTGTGTTCGTATTTGATGTCGTTAATGTTTGGTTTTTTGTTTGCTTATGATGATAGCTTCTATAATTTTTTTCATTATTTTAAAGTTATAGGTGTACATGACATTTTTGCTATCGACAAGTATAGTGCATCTAAAAAATGAGAAGTTTTCATGTTGGTTTAAATGGGTCCGTATAGAGCTACTGTCCGAGAGATAAAAGTCACTCATGTGGACAAATGAATGGTGGTATAAATACGTAATTATTAATGAATTTCTTTTCGCTAAGACCACAAAAACTTCAACTAAGCGCACGTCTATAATGTATGGACCGTGTTCAGGAATAAAAAATACATGTGTCTTTGAGTAATTTATATACCATTTGCATTTACACTGGGCCCACTTAGCCTCATTCCCTCAACCGAACTCAGTTGAAACGACTAAATCGAATCAACAACTACATCTGCTGCTAGGCTTACGGCCTATCACGTTGAATACACCGGTTCTAGCTCGATTACCGAAGTTAAGCAACGTTGAGCCTGGTCATTACTTAGATGGGTGACCAGTTGGGGATACCAGGTGCCGTAAGCGTTTAGTGACGGATGTGCGTTGTGGTGCAGTGGATATCGGCTCGGAAAGAGAAATCGGTGAGCCAAGTTCTAATTCCAATTGAATACCCTGCATTTATTTAAGCACTGTTGTGGCGCAGTGGATATCGGCTCGGAACGAGAAATCGGGGAACCGAGTTCGAATTCCAGTTGAATTCCTTGCATTCACTTACGCGCAAATACCCTTGGGAAAGGTATTAATCTGTCTCTTCCTTCCAGTTATGGGTTAAATAACAGGACGGATTGGGTTCTATAGCCTTGGTCGGCAACCAGTCTACCGCAGAAAGCAATGGCAACCTACTGCGGGATAATATTCTGCCCAGTCAGTCATGTCTCTTTCGAGACATGATCGCCCAAAGCGTGTATCGCGCATGGCACTTAACTGACTGACCCTTGGGAAAGGTATTAATCCGTCCCTTCCCTCCAGTTATGAGTTAAATAACAAGGGTAGGACTGGGGGACCCTGCCCTTAAAAACAAATCCCAATGAATCTTGATACTCGAAAAGAAAAAATATTGCTAGACACAAAACGTATGTAAAAACACAATAAATTGTTGAAAGAAAAAGGTATTAACAGCAATAAATAAATTTTAGTTGGCATTAAATGACTCGTCGAGGTTGATATGCCATAAAAACAAACCAACCAAAATCTGCTGCTAAGAATGTTGGGTTATTGATTCGGGCCAGAAGTTGTTGTTTTTTTTTTTTGACAGAATCCGTCTTACACTTTTTAAACTCTACCATTCATCCGTGCATTGAATACTGTTGCCATATCTGGTTGGGTGCTCCTGCTATTCAACCCGGGCTTTTTGACAAAATCCAAAGAAGGATCTGAATTGATTCTGATTTAGCAGCTCAACTTCAATCACTTTCTCACCAATGGGATGTGGCTTCCCTCTGTCCTTTCTACAAATATTTTCATGGCTGAATAGGCTTCTTTCCTTGGTGTCCCAACCACATAACTTTACTGATGTTACTAGATTAGCAAGTACCATTTTACTGTAAAAATAGTTCAATTTAACCAGGACTTCTATGTTAACAGTTTCTTTTCTTGCACTTCTCATCTGTGGAACTCCCTTCTATATACTTGCTTCCCTGATAGCTACAATCTCCAAAAATTTAATTGCTATCTTCTATCTCCTGCTAGAAAGGTTGCTTTACTGTTAAGCCAGACAGTTTTTTTCATCGGTATCCATTTTGCACATTTATAAATCTACCATTCATCCATACATTGAATACTGTTGCCATATCTGGTTGGGTGCTCCTGCTACTCATCTCAGGGCTCTCGATAAAATCCAAAGGAGGATGTGCAATGTAATCAATCCCGATACAGCTACCCGACTTCAGTCACTTACTGATCGAGTCGACGTGAATTTCCTCTGTATTATCATGGTTTACTGTTCCGATGATCTTCTTACCCTGGTGTTCCGACTGCATGAATTTACCCGTGCTACTAGATTGGCAACTGGGTTCCGCCCTTTTACATTCAAAATAGTCAAATGTAACCTCCCTTCTATTCTCACAGTTTCTTCTCTCGCACGTCCCGTCTGTGGAGCTCCCTTCCATACAACTGCTTCCTTGATAGTTGCAATCTTCAAAAGTTTAAATGCAATGTCACTTGCCACCTATCTTCTTGGTTTCCAACTTTCTCTTGTTCCTTCTCCGACATCCCCGGTAACGTGTTCCGCATTTTATTTTATTTTATTATCTGTCACTGTAACCCCCGGCGCACCAGTCGCGGTACTCTTTTACTTCGGATGAAACGATTATTAAAAAAAAATTGTATAACCCCAATTCTTTTAAATGGCTAACAGATTAACTGAAATCGCTCGGAACGACTAATCATGCGAATATTTTATACACACACATTTCTTTTATGTTTATAGTGTCTTCGGGGAGAGGACAATCATGGCACTCCGCAATTCCGCGTTCTTTGTAGGTCTTAGTAAATGTTATATATATGTCTCATATTTCCTATTCTGCCAACCATTTACATAATATCGTTAGGTAGGTTATGCGCTGTTTTCTTTTGTTCCTCTTGTGTTCAATATGCCCTGTAAGTATCAAATCTTCTAAGCCTTCTTTTCTCATTAAGAATGTATTAGTGTCCTTTTGTTTCCATAAAACTTCGTGCCAAAAAAAAAAAAAGAAGAAAACAAATACCCAAAAACAATAACATAGATACCTTGCGAGTAATATTGAATATATATATATATATATATATATATATATATATATGCGTGACTCTTCAGAGATGAGTTCTTTCGGTGACTGGTGTGTGTATACACTACCGATATACAACACGTTTAAATTTCCCTTCGATTCCATATGTCGATGGCTTAGGGAGTAGCGACTCCGACTGACATCAAATCGGCCGAGTTTCGATCCCGGCCAGAAGCAAATGGATGTATCTAGCCACACTGATGAGCTGCGAAACAGGCTTGTATGTGGATGACTAATATATGTATATGTATATCCTTCTACCGAGCGCCCAGAGTTCAGAGGTAGAATCGCCGACTGACGCCAATTCGGACTGGGTTAAAAGCAATTGAATGTCTGACTGTACTGATGAGCTGTAGTACAGCGAAACAGATCTGTCTGCGGATGACTGTATATGTAGTGTTTAATGTGATAATGCTTAGTTCCAAGGTTGTTGTTTTTTTCAGTGATTTTACTGATAGAATGTGTTTTGGCAAGCAGTTTTTTATGGTAAAGTGCTCGATATTTTGTGAGGACACCGTCATGATGTTCTCATTCATCCATTCATCAGGGCTGTTCATAACGGTGTTCCCAGTAAACTTCGAAATCGGCATGAATCGATTCAGTTAAAGAAACAAATTCTTTGTACACACATATACACATATACGTGTGTGTGTGTGTGTGTGCGTGATAGAGAGTGCTATATTTAATGGTTAATGTGCTCAATATCAGCGATAGAGTATATATATATATATATATATATATATATATATATATATATATATATAAAGAGAAATAAAAGCCAACACCCAGAGGCGACATCTGTTTCATGTTAAACACAATCGTGAGGACAAGGATTGCATTTAGCATGAAACAGACTGTCGCCTCTGGGTGTTAACTTCAATGTTCATATATATATATATATATATATATATATATATATATATATATCCGAGTATAGGGTACGTATGGATGGAATAATATTCCTAATTCAAAGAACACTATTCTTAAAAAGTGCTCAATACAAAATAGAGCTAATAATATTTATTCAAAAATTCTAACATGGATATGTCGTAATATCACTACAAAAGTAGCTATTTTGTAGTGATATTATAACATATCCATGTTATAATGTCTGAATATATATATATATATATATATATATATATAGTAAAAGAGAGAAATTAATGTAGCGATGCTTGTCACTTAGGAGAGGAGTTTTATTTCAGTCATACCGACTTTCGTGAAGACATTATTGTGATGTTTTCTCTCCTCAGATATTTTTTTTCTTTCTGCAGCAGAAAATACAAAAAACCTTGAAGAGTGAAAACGTCACAGTAATTCTTGCTTGCCTAAAATTCTTTTTTACGAGTTAACTAAAAAAGAAATTTTAACTCAAAGCATCATTATAATTTATCACTCTCTCCATCTCTCTCTCTCTCTCTCTCTTTCTCTCTCTCTCTTTCTCTCTCTCTCTCTGTATATATATAATGTAGAATACTTGGTATATTAGGTAAATTCCGATAGAGACGAACTCAAAAGAACTCAATGTTAAATTTATTTATTTAATTTAACAGAGTAATATAATTTAGAAAAAAATTGTTTAGATATTTTGCAATTTCTTGGGTAATACGTATTTTGCCGCTGACCTTGCTGCTATTCTCAATATAGACACGTGATCGTCTGTTTGTTATTACTTCCTGGAATATTTTGAAGATTAACTGTTGTATCATTTGGATCTGACGAGCAGCAAGGTCATCGGCGATATACGTATTACCCATGAATTTGTAGAATATTTTAAAAAATTTTTAAAATCATATATATATATATATATATATATATATATATATATGTGTGTGTGTGTGTGTGTGTGTGTGTGTGTGTGTGTGTGTTGTATACAAAAGTATAATAATGGGTGATTAATTTGAAGCATGGAGGATAATTAATGAAATATGGGGTCTGTTGAGGCGCACATGAATAACCAAAGTATTTTATTTTTAAAATTTTATTTTAAATGTTTCATTACGTCTTCATAAACTTGTAGTAAAATCTGAGGATTTCTCGTCGTCTGCTTCCGACCATTCGCCAGCAGGCTCCCGCCCAATAATTGGTTCTGTCTTCAAATACACCGTTCGCCTTCCGAACATGAAATCTATTCACAGAGACACGCGCTGTTGAAAAATGACCGAAATCGCCTACCGATCGTCCCCAACCAACAACTAATAACTACAATCTTCGACTGCCCCTCCTGACACCAATCAATCTCAACTATCATTCAGTCACCGTCATAATGAAAATCGGTACAATTATCACACCATGTACTTTTATTTTTGTTTTTATTTTCTTATTGAATGTTTCTCTCAATCTCTCTCATTCTTTCATTCTTTTTTTCTTAGTGAATTTTTTTTCTCTCAGTCTTCCCCTTTCTCTCTTTCTTTTCCTTTTTTTATTCTTAGATATTTTTCTTTCTTTAGTTTTTTTACTCTTTCTTTTTTTTTTTCTTTATAATTTTTCTTTCAGCTTATCCTATTTTCTTTCTTTATGATTTTTTTTCTGGATATCACTTTTCTCTCCATTTTCTTTCCTTCTTTCTTAGTTATTCATTTTTACTTTCTATTCTTTCTTTCATTGTGATTTACTTTTTTTCTGAATACCTATTTCTTTCTTTTCGCTTAATTTTATAATCGTTTATTTACTTTCTTTCTATATTTCATTCTTTCTTTCTTTTCGAAACACTTTCATTTGTCTCCTTCGATTTTTCTTTCTTTTTCTTTCGCGCCAAAATATTTTAATTTTTCTTTCTTCGTTCAAAGTAGTTTCTTTGTTTGGCTTAATCTTTCTCATTTTTTTCAGACAGTCAATCATATTTCTTTTTTAACCTTTTTCCTCTTTCCTTTCTTTCTTTTTTCATTCATTCTTTTTATCATTCTTTTTATTTTTCATTCTTTCTTTCATTTTTCTTTTTTGATCTGTCTTTTACTTTTTAAATTCTGTCTTTCTATTTCTTTTTACATTTCTTTTTTCATTCTTTTTTCATTATTTCTTTCTTTCTTTTTCTTTTCTTATTTTCTTATTTCTTTTTTGATTGTTTCTTTCTTTTTCTTTTGTTCTTTTTTCATTCTTTTTATTTCTCATTCTGTCTTTCTTTTTCATTCTTTCTTTCCTTCTTTCTTTTTCCTTCTTTTTACGTTGTCTTTCTATTTATTTTTCATTCTTTTTATTTTTCATTTTTTCTTTCTTTTTCAATCTTTCTTTCCTTTTCTTTTTTCATTCGTTCTTTCTTTTTTCACATTGACTCTATTGCAGATACACTTACAATTAATTTCGCACCATTATCGCAAAAAAAAAAAAGAATAAAAAACATGGACGACTACTCTCGAACTTATTTTGGCTTCATGTTTCTGGATACATCCATTTCCATCCAACCCCCATTCACGTCTGCCATTAAATTCCTCTGCTCGTCATCGCCCCTCTCCTCTACTTATTTTATACCTTTCCGTTTTAATTCTTAATCATTATTAATTTTGTCTCGTTTTCATTCTAGCTCGTCTGTCTGTATGTCACTTGTCTTACCGCTTTCCGTGCAAAAAGATTCTCTCCTTTACATTCCTCGCCTTCTTGAAGACCCAGGCACAATCTGATTATCAATGTTTTATATTACACCTTTTCCTTTTATTTTTGAATAGCGTATTTAAAAAAAAGTCTTTTTCTGTAGATTTCTTTCTGTTTTTCTTTCTTTGAATCGTTATTCCTTCTTTCCATTTCTTTCTTTCCAAATCACCTCTCATTCCTTAGCATCTTTCTTTAGTCTTACCACAAATAGTTTTTTTCTCTTTTGGATTGTTTTTCTTTCTTTCTTTCTTTCTTTCTTTCTTTCTTTCTTTCTTTCTTTCAGAAAACGTTTCTTATTCCTTCGCAACTTTTTCTTTATCTAAAGGTTTCTTGCTTTTTTCTTTCTTTAATTCAATTTTCCTTTTTCTCTTCTTTTTTTGTTTTCTTTCTGTTTTCTTTCTTTAATTCGTTTCACCTTTTTCTTTTTTCATTCAGAAACCGTTTCTCATTCCTTAGCAACTTTTTCTTTATCTAAAGGTTTCTTGCTTTTTTCTTTCTTTAATTCAATTTTCCTTTTTCTCTTCTTTTTTTGTTTTCTTTCTGTTTTCTTTCTTTAATTCGTTTCACCTTTTTCTTTTTTCATTCAGAAACCGTTTCTCATTCCTTAGCAACTTTTTCTTTATCTAAAGGTTTCTTGCTTTTTTCTTTCTTTAATTCAGTTTTCCTTTTTCTCTTCTTTTTTTGTTTTCTTTCTGTTTTCTTTCTTTAATTCGTTTCACCTTTTTCTTTTTTCATTCAGAAACCGTTTCTCATTCCTTAGCAACTTTTTCTTTATCTAAAGGTTTCTTGCTTTTTTCTTTCTTTAATTCAATTTTCCTTTTTCTCTTCTTTTTTTGTTTTCTTTCTGTTTTCTTTCTTTAATTCGTTTCACCTTTTTCTTTTTTCATTCAGAAACCGTTTCTCATTCCTTAGCAACTTTTTCTTTATCTAAAGATTTCTTGATTTTTTCTTTCTTTAATTCAATTTTCTTTTTTCTCTTTCTTTTTCTGTTTTTATTCTGTCTTTCTTTTTTCATGTTGCCTCTATAGCAGGCACACTTACAATCAATTTCGCATATTATCAGAGAAAAAGGTTATTAAAACATGGACAACTACACGATTCATCCATTTCCATCCAACCCCCATTCATGTCTGCCATTAAATTCCTTTACTAGGCATCGTCCCTCCCTTACACTTATTTTATACATTTTCCATTTTAATTCTTAATCATTATTAATTTTGTCTCGTTTTCATTCTAGTTCGTCTGTCTGTATGTCACTTGTCTTACCGCTTCCATGAAAAAAGCTTCACTCTTTTTCATTCCTTGCCTTCTTCCAGACCCAGGCACAATCTGATTATCAATGTTTTATTAAGTTACACTTTTTCTTTTTATTTTCAATAGTGCATTTAAAAATATATTTCTCTACAGATTTGTCTTTGGTTTCTTTTTCCTTCCCTTTTTTCATTCATTGGTACATTATTTTTGGTTTTGATGCAGATTTCTTGCTTTTTCCTTTGATTCAATTTCCTTCTTTCTTTCCATCTTTTATTTTTCTTTCTTTTGTTAATTAACCATTTGTTCTACTTTGGCATTCTTTCTTCCTTTTTCTGCTGAAATTTTATTTTCTTTCTTTTCTTTTCGTTTTTCTTTCAGTTGCTTTTCTTTCTTTCTTTTCTGTATGAATTGGTATTGTACTGTTAAGTTTATGTTCCGCAAAAGTGTTCTTACACTGAAATTGTCATTTTGAGAGAGAGAGAGAGAGAGAGAGAGAGAGAGAGAGAGAGAAATTGTCCAATGTGTGTGTGTGTGTGTGTGTGCGCGCGCGCGCTTATGTGCCTAAAAATAAAAATATACGAAAAATATGTCATTAGATAAATCTAAATTTTTAATCCGCCAATTTTTCCCAATTGGTTTGATTGTTAAAACATTTCACACATTCTCTCCTCTCTCTCACACACAGAAATGTGTGTATGTGTATGTATATATATATATATATATATATATATATATATATATATGTATATATTTATTACGCTCTCGCCTACTGGAGGAATGGTAGACTTAAAAAACAGCTACTCACCGCTATTTACGCATCATTCTTCAGTTATGAATTGAACACTCTTGGCTACTGGCGTGTGTTTACGGATTACTATATATATTTTATTAAAATATTTTAATCCAAATGGAAAAGTAGGAAGGTAAATCCCAAAAACCTGATCCTAAAGTACCCTTACAAGCACCTACTCCTGAATTTTAGAAAGGAATTCTTTAGTAAGTGCCGTCATAAAGCGTGTTTTGTGAACACTTAAATTTTAAAGTCTAATTTTTAGTTTTTAGGATGTTATAGATAAATTTAAAGGTTTTTGATAAATTAATTTAACTTTAAATGGTATTTAACCCTTCTATCATCCTCTCCCAGTCTTCTTTGTTTGTTTACTTTTAAAAAATTATTAATTTAAACCCCAATTTCCTCTGCTAGTATGTATCTTTTTCACATCATAATTTTTATAAATTTTTATACAAAAAAAATTTTTTTAATTTATATTTTCATTAATCTTTATTCTTATTTTTATTTTATTTTATTTTATTTATCGATACTTAGAATTAACTTTATTAAAATCTTTTTAATACTTATACTTATTGGAGTAGATAGACTAAACTATCGCCCGGTTCACACTCCACCCACATCTATTGAACAGGTGAAGAGGCTCATCCCTTGTTTCCTGTTTAGGATGTGGTTTCCGGCTTTCTCTTTTCCATTCTTTTTACCCTTACGTAACCCCCTGCGCATCAGTGGCGTTACCGCCTTGCCCGGGATGATATGATTAAAAAAAAAAAAAAAAAAAAATCTATTTTCCCCCTAAATATGCTTTTTCTAAAAAAATGTCTTTTTTCTAATACTTTAAACCATGTATAAAGACACGTATCGAGCGTTTCTAATATGAATTTTTTTCTTTTTTCCTTTCTTTTCTTCTCTTTCTTTCTCTTTATTTTTCTTATCTCTCTCTCTCACTTCCCCTTTTTGTTTTGTTTAACCCTATTCTCAGCTTAGCACCACTTCTTACGCCCTTTCCTTTGTAAAGCTCGACAAAAACCAAACTTTCCATTTCTTCACTTACAACTCTATCTAAAAGTTAAAATCTAAAATTAGACATGATTTACCTCCAAAAATTTTTTGCGACGTAAATTTCTCAAATCTTAACCGTCATTTTTTATTTTACTTTTTATTTCTTTTTTCATTCCCTTTTTTGAATATATATATATATATATATATATATATATATATATATATATATATATATGCTGCATACGCACATATATATTATCTAAAACAGCGGATATTTTTGTAGGGATATTTGTAAAGATGTGTACTGTTTTGCAGTGCATATCGGCTCCGATCGACAAATTAGAGAGTTCAAACTCCATTTGAATTCGTTGCTTTAATTTACATGATATTACCCTTGGGAAAGGTATTAATCTGTCTCTTCTTCCTCCATCTATGTGTTAAAAAGAAGGGCAGATTGGGTTCTATAGCCTTGGCTGGCAGCCAGTCAGTCTACCGCAGAGAGTAATGGCAACCTACTACGGGAAAATCTTCTGCCTAGTCAGTCATGTCTTGAAAGAGAGGTGATCGCTCAAGCGTGTATCACGTTTGGCAATTAACTGACCGACTGAAATTATTGTACAACTTATTCCAGCAGGTACCATTATACTCGTTTTGATCAAATTGCTTGAACTTTTGAAAAAGGTCAGCGTGCCTACACCACTATTCATAAGAACGATAATCATCATTGTGTTTTCATGTTAAATCTAATAGGTAGACGGCTAGGAGACTTTCTTACTGAAGGTTGATTCATGAAATTATTAAATCTATCTTAATCTGGTACAAGCCTACACTTGCGGAGTTCCCAAAGAGGATTGAATCTTTTGTACTGAGCTGAGAGACTAGCTTGTTGAAAATGTCTCGATTAAACATAGCTTAGTTTGTCTTACCGCCACACGGGTTGAATTAACTGTAAAGATCTAATTCACTACAGTAATATTAGCATTTCTATGTGACGTGTTATTTCATAAATTAAACGATTAATACTCTCGACAACTTCCGACCTTCTTCAGGACAGATTGGATTGGGTTGGAAACCAGTCTACCGCAGAGAGTAATGGCAACTTACTACGGGAAAATCTTCTGCCTAGTCAGTCATGTCTCGAAAGAGATATGATTGCCCAAGCGTGTATAACATGGTAATTTACTGACTATATTTATTTCAGAAGAGTGCTTAATATTGGAGATAAAAGTTTTACAGTTACAGATGGTGTAAACAAAAAAGAAATCATAAGTTAGTTATAAATGTGGACGTGTATTTAACTTTCAGTTTATTTCCAACTTTATGCGCATGTACTTAGCGCAATGGTTAGAACGTTTGTTTCAAGAGCGAGAGAGTTAGATCATCATTGGTTGACACTTGCTTGCTCTCATGGTGCATCTGTTCGTTACATTTTATAGATAGATATTTATTTTTATTTGAAGCATGTTTCACTTTCTCCATATCATTTCTTCTCTTTGTTGTCAGCGCATATATATACATATATATATATATATATATATATATACATATATATATATATATATATATATATATATATATATATATATAATATATATATATATATATATATATATATATATATATATACATATATATATACATACATATATATATACATATATATATATATATACATATATATATATATATATATATATATATATATATATATATATATATATATATATACATATATATATACATATATATATATATACATATATATATATATACATATATATATACATATATATATATATATAATATATATATATATATATATTGTTCATTATCGTCCCAAGGTTTGATTTCTTTCCCCCACCTCTTGACTGCTTTGTATTTTCCCTTTCCTTCAAGTCGCCCCAAAACATGTCCAACATTTGCATTTATCAATCCGCCTATTCCACTTTCCAGAAATACGACGAGTTACAACTACAAAATAATTTGTAATTAGCACTGATAATTGAAAAGAACACAATGAAAAAAATTTTTTAAAAATTAAAAAAGACAAAATAAAAGAAACATAACAGAAAAAAAAGTTGCTTTTTCTACATCCATGCAAGATGGCCGCTGACACATTTTGTCATTTGTCCAGATATTTAGTTTTATTTGTTCGGCAGAATTTAACTGATATTTTAAAGGGTTAATTTATTCCGGAAAACCTCGTCAAATACCACAGATTCAATTCAGTAAGATCCGGTTTGAGAGTTTTATTTCTAACACGAATGTTTAACGTTCGTTCACTGTGTAAATTAAAAGATTTAACATTTTACCTGCAAACATTAACTAAACATGTTTATATAGTTGCTTTTATAGGTCAACTAGCAGCATAGCCCGGCGTTGCTCGGGTGTAGTGAAAGCTTTAAAAGTAATCCATAGTCCTGGAGAGCAGCCTCTTGGACGTTGGCACGAAAGACTAAAAAGCAACAGTTGTTTCCAGTTAAAGCGAAACCGTAGACTGAAAGAAAAAAATGAATGGCTGTAAGTCAATTTTTGATTTCCTGGTATCGATATCAAATAAGTTTTTTTTAATGTAAACTGAATTTTGAAAGCTAATTAAGTCCTCTGAGTAAATTGTATCATGGCTGATACTAAGAACTACAATTATACCTACTTAGAGCCAAACCCGAAGCAAAAACTAAAATAAAAGGGCTAAAAAAAAACAACCAAAAAACAGGCAGATAAACAGACACACACACACACACACACAAATATCTTGCCTTTTATATATGTTATCAATTTTCTGCACTATTTTAAGAACTGCAATCTTGAAACTTCTGAATATCGTTTCTTATGTCTTTGTCTATGAGTATCAAATTTGATTAAAATCGGACCACTCCTATAACCCGATTTTTTGCTTATCGATTTTCGATATTTATCGGGGGTATCTCGACACAAAACCTAGCTAAGAACACTCGCAGACGCTTATAGTACAACTGTGTAAATTTTCAAAAAAATCGGTTCAGCCGTTTCGGAGTCTATAGGTAACGGATACACACACACAAATTTCCATTTATAAATAAGTTTAGATAGATAGATACACAAAGGCGTTCGACAAAGTATGCGACAAAGATCTGTTAGAGCAGCTCGGCAACCTTGACATATTCGGGAAAGACACGAGAATAGTCAAGAATCAACACTGGCAGACAGCTAGCCGCCTGCTTCCGGACAGAAAATGTGTTCAGCAGATATACAAAATTAGAAAGTAATGTAAGACAAGGCTGGGTTTTCTCACCAGATTTATTCAACTTATACATCCTCTACCAGGATTCATTATTGGCAACCACAATCTTAACATCTTAAAGATGTGCAGATGACACAGTGCTGATAGCAGACACGTAAAGAAAACTACAAAACCTCCCACAAACGGTAGCGAAGGAAAGGGAGAAGAAAGGATTAAAAGAAGACAGAATGTCTGATTATCAATGAAAGTATGAGCTCAGATAAAAAATTACATGCCTGGGATACTAAAATCAAGTAGGTAGAGAAATTTAAACAAGACGTACTGATATGGCCAAGTATACATTCGTGGACCCGGTTAAAGGTCCAGCAAGAATAACGCAAAATAACTAAATAGGAAAATACAAATATCTATTAAATACGGAAAGGATACAGTACTTGGAACTTGGTTAGTAGAAACGATAATACGAGTTACTGTGAAATGACCTATACACCAAGTTAACAGGCAAAAGAAAGAAAGAAAACAAAGAGACTGATTAACAGAATAGAGGGGAAAAAAAATGAAGACAGAGAATCCACCAGTCAGAGAAATTTCTGTTAAAAAGCAATCTTTCAATTAGGCATGAAAAGTTTAAAATTAAGCAAAAATTAGGCAAAAACGAACAAAAAAAAAAACAAAAAAAATTAAAAATGGCTTACGTTTAACAATATTCAAGACAGTTGATCCCTTCCTAAAACGCACACTGTTACTGCCAGTGAATTGAAAGAAAATGCGCTACTGCCTTGCTCATGGTGATATGATTTTAAAAAAAAATACTATGATTCGACCCTCGGGCTTAGAACTGGGACTCGTAATGGTCGTTAAGGTAGCAGTGTTCGTAGGCCGACTCTCGGCTGATTTGAGGGCGCTCTCCCCAGACTATGCTTTCTCACCTCTTGTGAGGGGAGGTATAAGTAATAGTTGGAAGAGTTCATTCAGTCTGTCGGTGATTCCGCCATGACACATTCCAAAAGCTAAGTAGAGTATTGAGCGACAGAAGCATTTCATTGGAAATACTGGACTCTATGGCAGCAAATACCGAACAATCTTTCAAAGATGAGAAAGAGACTTGAAGTAACAGAAAAGTGGTTCTACAGAAAGATGCTGAGGATGCCATGAGCCGAAGAGGTGAACAGCAACGAAGTTTTGGAAAGAATGGATACAAAATAAAACGTATTGTTAACTTGAGGAAGAGGTCATTGAAATTTCTGGAGTATTCAATGAGGAAGCAGGGTTCGGAAAATCTGATACTTACGGGGAAGATTGAGGAAAAAGGTGAGAAAAGAAAAGCACCGGGTAACATACTTAAGCAAATAGTTAACAAATTACGGAAGATGTTGAAAGCCATGATCGCTTAGGTCATGAAGAAACACGGCATATAAAAGAAAAAGCCTCAATGCTGATATATAGAGTCACGTATATTCAAGTATTTATTTTCATCATCATCCTTCGACCGTGCAAAGGTTTGTCGGAAATCCATCGGTAATCACACCTCACACAACATTGTCAAGCATTACGATACTCAGGTCTCGCCTGTCTACGCATGGGGTCTCGGGCAATTATGTGTGAATAAGTCAGTTCCCTCGATATAACACTTCCAGGGGGATGCCAAAGGAGCAAGGACGAGACCACCATATTCTGTGATCGAAATACAATGGCCAGCATATTTTTTTTTAATCGTGTCGCCCCAAGCAAGGCATTTTATTGCTACTGTTGTGCAGGGTGTTACATAGGAGGAAAGTTGAGGAGTGAGCGGTTGCAGGGAGTGTCAGGAAGAGAGTAGGAGGGGGAAGAGATTACTGATGAAAGTGGGGTGGAAGAGAAGGAATGTTATGAGGAGTGAGAGGTTGCAGGGGGTGTCAGGAAGAGTGTAGGAGAGGGAAGAAAGTACTGATGAGAGTGGGGTGGATGTAGAAAATCATGCGAGAGATGATGTAAGTTAGTGTGACAGGAGATGACTATTGATTTTACATTTAAATTCTTGGAGATTGTAACTGTTAGGAAAGCAAGTATGCGGAAGAGAATTCCACAGGCGGGAAGTGCGAGGAAAGAAGCTGATGGAGTAGAATTTGCGTTTGCAATTTACTGGTTTCACAGTAAAAGGATGGGACCTAGTTTCTAATCTTGCTGTCGTTTCCGCCATAACCTTTAGAGTTGATCACGTGATATCCATGTAGATGTAGGTTAACACTGGGCGGGATCTCCAGTTGGTTTTGAGTTTTGTTTAACGGCATATCAACACCTCTGTGGGTTATTTAATGCCAAAAAGGTGTGGATTTAAGCTATGTTTTGAAAAATATTCGGTTATAGTAAGAAGGGTGATTTAGTCAGATTTTAATGAAAATTTTTGTTTTTATTTTTTTTTTATTTTAGAAAACTGAAAATGTCTTCTAGTTTTTTTATTCAAAAACGTTTTGCTAAGAATTATTTTCTTTCAAAAACGTGTTATGGTATTAATTTTTTCATCAGAAATGTATGGTTGATAGTGCTTTTCCTTCAAATGTGTATATTTTTCTATAAATGTCTATATTTATGTGTATATTTCTATAAATTTTTAATACTTTCGTAATGTTTTGACCCCAGTTTGGGGGTTAACTATTTTCTCATAGCTGGGACCCTAACAGGTACTACCACTCCGGGTGAAGTTGGAATTGAGAACAACAGCAATTAAGAGGTGGTTTCATGCTCCTCACAACTCCCAATCAGAGGCCTTGCAGCCGGATGCAGTTTACCGTCATTCCCAGGACCATCTTCAGCTCTTCTTTTGGATTTTTCTCATGTTGAGATCCATCAAGTGGTTTCTCCAAATGATCAGACAAACTCGAAGTATCTGACCCATAGAGAAGGAGCGGCACAATCAATACTAGAAAAGTTCGACCTTTTGATGAACCTGGAGGGCTAAAGCTCCAGATCTAACCTTCAAGTTTGTTGCAAACTGCGGTCAAAACACTATGAAAGTAAAAATAAAAAAGTGAAAATTGCAGCAATACGTTTTGGAGAAGAAGATATTACCAGAAATACATTTCTGAAGGAAAAAATATTACCAGCAATATATTCATGAAGAAAAAATATTACATACAAGACATTTCTGAAGAAAAATTACGAGCAATATTGTTAATATATATATATATATATATATATATATATATATATATATATATATATTTATTTATTTATTTATTTATTATAAATTGTTTTAGAACATGTACATAAGTTTTTCTATATATGTCCTCTTCTCTACAATCATAGTTGTTTCAATGTTGGGGACCCAGCATTGAAACAAACATATGATTGTAGGGAAGAGGACATATATAGAAAAAATTATGGACATGTTCTAAAACATAATTTATAATTAATATTCACTGCTCTATACATCATATATCGAGCACTGTTTTAAATTAATGTTTTGGACGGGAAAAAAAGTTTCTTTCCTCGTTCTGTACTCACTCGGATATATATATATATATATATATATATATATATATATATATATATACCCGTAATATATCTAACTCTCGACAAAACTCTTTTTACAAAATTACGTCAATAAAACTTTATCTATAAACTGATTTCTTACAAAGAATACATATTCTATTCATACGAATTTATTGTAAAAATCTTGTTGTTATTAAATAGCTTATTGAAGTTGATATACCGTAAAACAAAACAGAATAGACCTTTCTTTCCCTCTAAAGATCATTTCCAAAAATGCAAAGATTGAAGACATCTTGAATTTTCTAAAAAAAACAACTTTTTCCTCAAAATCTGATTAAACCTTCTCACTATAATTGAACATTTAAAAAATATCTTTAAACTCAAATTTTTTGACACTAAATAACCCACAGAGTTATGTCTTTAACTGAAACTCAAAACTCAGAACAAAGAATTTTTATTGGTCATTAATGAAACTTGCCTAGACGAGAAGACCAAATACACTATTTTAAAACATATCACCAAGACAAGTCCGTAAGAAATTAGTACATCAAATTTCTGTGATAAAAATACAAAAGTTGTTGAATAACAAAGTACAACCACTGGAAATTAATCATCTAACTTTACAAAAAAATCAGTGAAACCAAAGTGAGATTAAATATTGACTATTATGCAAAATTAGAAACAAATTCAAGACATATATAATGAACTTATCAATAAAAAAAAAGCGCATATAGACAAACAACAAATAAGAAAAAAAACTTTAAAAATCCATATATAGGGGAAAAATATACTTACCAAGTTCAAATAATAATTTTATCAATTCCTATAAAAAATTGAATGAACAACAGAAGAGTTCCCGAACTTATGACCTAATTTCCTTATCTCCAGAAAATCCAAATTTTAAAAAAAGAAATTGAACTAATATATCTGAAGCATTTAAATAACGCAAACTCATAACGAGAAAAAAATAAAACACAATGTGATGAGATGCACTCACTGTTGAAGGCATAAAGAACTGATGCACTATCACAAGTCATCATAAAGATATTAATAACCGCAAACACAAAACTAAAATGATGACAATGAGGCTCGCTGAACAAAACACCTACAAATATTAAACAAAAAAATAAAAAAACAAAAAACAAAACAAAACAAAAAAAACTCCATTAATGAAAATTTACGACTACACACGTGGAACAATAACTTCGTCTTTGTTGTTAACACAACGTTTAGGGTCAATTAAAGCATCTTTTCACCGGATGTGTTTAAGTTGTACAGCGAGACTATTCAGAGGACCCTAGATGTTATGCCAGGATTTGTCGTCGGAGGCCACAATTTTAACAACATAAGGTACGCAGATAATACAGTGCTGATTGCAGATACGGAAAGGAAACTACAAGTCCTCCTACAGAAGATAGCTGAAGATAGTGACAAAAAAGGACTACAAATAAACTGCAAGAATGCATGCAAAAAGAGCAATCCAAAATTCCAAATACAGTTGGGAGATACTAAAATCAAGCAGGTACAAAACTTTAAATAGCTGGGAAGTGTTCTAACAGATAACGGAAAGTGCGACACAGAGATCTGAAGGTGAATTGGCATGGCGAAGAACGCGTTCCAGAAGCTAAGTAAAGTATTAAGACACAGGAAAATTTCAATAGAAACAAAGAAGAGAGTACTCGATTGCTATGTAATGTCAGTTCTTCATTATGGCAGTGAATGCTGGACAATATAATCAAAGATGAAGGAAAAACTTGAAGCATCGGATATGTGGTTCTACAGAAGGATGCTGCGGATATCATGGACCGAGCATGTGAGCAATGATGAGGTGTTTGAAAGGATGGAAACGAAAAGGAAATTAATATTGAGCATCAGAAGGAGACAACTAAAGTTCCTGGGATATGCAATTAGGAATGAGGGCTTGGAGAACCTGATACAAACAGACCAGATAGAGGGTAAAAAGTGACAGAGGAAAGCAGCTGGTAATAAATTTGAAGGACCTGAGCAGGTGGACGACAGAACGGGGGCTGCGAGATGTTATAAGAGAAAGCGTGCTAAGAGGCACCAGAAATAGGGAGACGTGGAAGGCCATGATCGCTTACGTTCTGAAACGACAATGCACATAGAAGAAAAAGAATTGTGAGTTCAATCCCACGACCGGACAGTCTCAGTGCAAAAGAGGTAAACAAAAACTGGGCTGTACTCATAGAAACTATTCTTAGATATGAACAGTAAAATAAGAACAGTACTATTTACTAGGTGTGCGTTGTGATGCAGTGGTTATCAGCTCGGAACGAGAAATCGGGGAGCCGTGTTCGAATTCCAGCTGAATTACTTGCATTCACTTACACACAAATACCCTTGGGAAAGGTATTAATCCGTCTCTTTCCTCGAGTTATGGGTTAAATAACAGGACAAATTGGGTTCTATAGTTTTGGCTGACGACCATTCTACTGCATAAAGTAATGTCAACCTACTGCGGGATAACCTTCTGCCCAGTCAGTCATGTCTCTTTCGAGACATGATCGCCCAAATGTGTATCACGTATCGCATTTAACTGACTAACTGTTCACTAGACATGAAGTGTTAATATTGTTATTATCTATCCTTCTATTTAACCCATAGCTGGGAGGTGAATTGACGAATTTATTATGTTATTGTATTAATAAAAAGTAAATAGTAGGGGATCATTTTATTACTTCACAACAATAGAAAACCGATCCTCCACTGTCTGCCTATTAGAAGCTTTACTTATGTTTCCTACTATTATATTCAGCCAGCCAGTGAATTGCCTTACGTGATACACGCATAGGCGATTATGTCTCCAACGAGATATGACTCACTGGGCAGAACATTTTATCGCAGAAGGTTGCCATTACTTCCGGCGGTAGACTGGTAGCCAACTTGGCTATAGAACCCAATCTGTCCTTTTAGTTGGGAGGTGAAGTGACAAATTGATTATATTATTATATTAATAAAAATAAATAGTGGGGGATCATTTTATTACTTCATAACAATAGGAAACTTATCCCCTACTTTCTGCCTATTAGAAGCTTTACACCTATTACATTCAGTCAGTAAGTTAATTGCCATACGTGATACATGCTTAGGCGATCATGTCTGCAAAGAGACAGAACTCATTGGGCAGACGATTTTCTTGCAGAAGTTTGCCATTACTTCCTGCGGTAGACTGGTTGCCAACCAAGGCTATAGAACCTAATATGTTCTGCTATTTAGCTCATGGCTGGACGAAGAAGAGATAAATTAATACCTTTCCCAGGAGTATTTGCGCGTAAACGAATTTTGTTTATAAGCATATCACCCCAAGCAAGGCAGTTTACTGCCAGTGGTGCGCCAGGGGTTACGTCGGAGGAAAGTTATGAGAAAGATTATCAGGTTATAGGGGGTGTCAGGAAATGGGTAAGAGAAGGATAAGAATACTGATGAGAGTGGAGTGGACGGAGAAAGTAGCATTAGACGGAGGATGCAAGTCAGTGAGATAGGAGGTGACTACATTTAAATTCTTGGAGATTGTAGCTGTCGTGGAAGCAAGTAGACGGAAAAGAATTCCATAGGCAAGTAGTGCGATAAAACAACCTGTTGGAGTAGAATTTGTGTTTAAATTTTATTGGTTTCACAGTAAAAGGTTGGGGCCTAGTTACTAATCTTGTGGCTCGTGTCAATTCATACATAGAGGAACTAATATGCGACGAATTCAATTTCAATTCAGACTCGGCTCTCCAATATCCTGTTCTGAGCCAATATTCACTGCACCACAACGCGCATTAAGCATTACTGATTGGGTAATACGAGAAAAAGAAAACGATATTTAGGTGAGAGAATGGTTGACGGCGCGGGGCTTAGAAGAGATACCAAGACAAAAAATATTGGGAGAGACAAAAGACATAGCCAAGTGGAAGTGCATGATCGCTTGCGTCTTGAAAGGACACGGCCTATGAAGAAGAAGATTGATTCTGAATCTCTATCCAGACATCAAGTCAGATTAAAGATCCTTGTAAAAGGCCTGAAGAACTTGATACTCACAAGTTGGATAAATGGAAGGAGAGACAGGGGAAAACAGCGCGTGAAATACTTGTTAGGTCTGGGCAAATGGTTGACGGAGCGGGGTTTAGAAGAGATACCAAGAGAAAAGTTATTGAGAGTGACAAGAAACAGAGTCAAGTGGAAGTCCATGGTCTCTTACGTCCTGAAAGAACACAGCTCAAGAAGAAGATGGTTGAATAAACGTTTAAGGAACAGTTTCAGCCCATATATGCTATCACGATTCGATTTTTGGTAGATCTAACTTTAAAAGTTCCGAAACGATTATTTATTTTCCACATTTTCCAAGACATTTTCGTGAGTCATGAATACTTAACCAATCAGGTTCCGTACGTGATACACGTTTCAGCGATTACGACTTGAAAGAGACATGACTGAATGTATAGAAGATTTTTTACCATTACTTTCTGCAGTAGACTGGTTGCGACCGAAGGCTATAAAAACCAATCTGTCCCGCAATCCAGCCCATAGCTGAAGGCTGAAGCGACGGATTAATACTTTTCCCAAGGTTATTTGCAAGTAAGTGAATGCAACTAATTCAACTGGAATTCGAAATCTACTCACGGGTTTCCCATGCCTACATCAACTGCACTACAACGCACTTAAAAAAAGGGAGAAAAGTGTCAGTATTGTCTTTTATTTTCAATTCTATTTCCGCCTATTTATTTATATTTTTGTTTTGGTTTAAATATTTAACGAAGTAATATAAACGCTGAAAGAGACACTTTGTTTGCAGTTGGTTTTCGGTAAAACATGTTGTACAATTGGTTGTGAAACGAGTGCCGAGTCTGTTTTTATGTGGGGGTCCATTGGTGTGTAAGCAAGGAAGAGAAACGACAAAACTGACACGTGTTTATCGGTTGTAGATCCTGATGTTTGGCCTGAAGCGATTGTAAATCAATTTTCACTTCGGGCTGTCGGACTGGAAACACACAAACTGAATCATGATCTACAGTTTGTTTTGTCTAATTGCCGCAGTCTCTTCCTTCAAGCATCGCCATGATCCTTCTCCTACATCTCTAGTTAAAAAAAAAAGATATAATCGTATATAATTTTAAAAAAATTATTTAAATTCCTACCTTTTCCCCTTACTCTCTTTATTTCCCGCTTTCCCGATCACACACACAAACACAAACACACACAGAAAGAGAGAGCGAGAGAAAGAGAAAAAGAAAGAAAGAGAGAGAAGGCCCAATAGATAAATTGTCATTTAAATGACGCAAAAAGTGGGTATGATACTGACATCTTTTAACGGATATAGAGGCTGCGATAGATAAAGTGTCGTCAAAATTATACAAAAATAAACAAAAAACACTGACATTTCATTTTAACTGATATAGAGTGTGCGATGGACAAACTGTCGTCAGAATTATACAAAAAAACACTGACATCTCATTTTAACAGTTAAAGAGGGTACGATGGATTAATTGTCGTCAAAATTGTACAAAAAACCCACTGACATCTCATTTATCTGTTTAAATGAGATGTCAGTGTTTTTTATTTTTGCATAATTTTGACAACGAACAACGTTGTTGTCAAAATTATACAAAAATAAAAAAACACTGACATCACATTTTGATATATAGAGGGTGCGATGGATAAGTTGTCGTCAAAATTATGCAAAAATTAATAAAAAAAACACTGACATCTCATTTTGACATACAGGGGGTGCGATGGATAAACTGTCAAAATAATACAAAAACAAAAATAACACTGACATCTCATTTTAAGATATTTTTACGAAAATTGCCGAGAAATTACTTAAAATAGTAAAGAGTAAATGTATTCAATAACATCACCATTGGCTTCAACCACGGACTCCAGACAAGTCGGAATCTCCTGAAACTCTTTTACTTGGTGTCCTTGATTTAGCTGGTGAATTCTGCCATAACGTCAGTTCATCTTGGGTGTTACAAGGAAGAGTGAAGACGTTACAATAATGCCCTCACGAAACTTCGAAGTTGTGGCATAACTGCAATAATACCACTCAGCTATGTGATATGTTTCTCTACATTAATTCTCTCTCTCTTTCTCTCTATCTCTCTCTATATATATATACATATATACATATATAAATGTTTAAGCTACTGGATAAAAGTGCTCAATATATAAGTAGAGAATTATCGCTAATGAAAATAATCCGTTAGCTACGGTCTTATTCCATTCCTTTCAAAGTTTTTGACACACCATGTCCGGTTGATATTGCTACACTTTTCTCCATTATTCACGTGTCATTACACAGAACTTTTTCAAAATATAATAAACTCACACCACAATATAATCATCTGATATGATGGCATCTTATTTTTTAATTTTATTTTTTTATTTTTAAATTAATTTTTTTATATTTAATTTCCTTATCAATATGCATATATAACCAAGTAAATTAACCACATTTCGGAGCCTGATGATGGCGTATTGAACACCGAAACTTAATAGCTTTTGACTTTTGAGTAGCAGTATACTATGACAAAATATTAATAATAGTATATATATATATATATATATATATATATATATATATATTAAATCCAAAAAGGAAGTTGAAAATAGGTAAAATCCCAAAAACCAGATCCTGTAAATTTTATCAGTATAAAAAATGATCTAGGTGGCGTGTTCGATGTAAATAGTATTATCTATTTTAAAGAGCCAAATATATATATTATATCAATAAATTCCGAAAATTACACTTCGTTGAATAGCTATTTTAACTAGAAAACTCTCGCTTCATCAGCAACGATTCAAAACAAATATTTATTAACTCAAATATGTTACAAAAATTCATATACCGGAAGGATCCTATATATATCTTGCGACGTATAAATTGTCTATGTTATGCAAAAGTGAAAATAACACTGACTTCTCATCTTGACAGATATATTTACCAAAATTACACCAAAATAACTGGAAGTAGTAAAGAGTAAATTTATTCAATAATATTTCTTGTTTAAGTTTGGGAATGCGGCAATAATTTTTGCCTGGAAATCATACGTGTTACAAGGATTTTTGTTGATACCTCGTTCAACTATGCACCCTAGCACCACACACGATAATTAATGGGGTAGCCAGGTGTAAGAGGTGATGTGGTCGCAGAAATTGTCTTACAGCCATGACTTTGTACACTACCAACCATAATTATTAGGCCACCCCGGTTTTTTTTTTTAAAGAAATGATATATGTCATAGTATTTTTAGTATTTATTGCCAAATGAAAATAGAATATTTCTTTTGGTATTATGACTTTGCAAAATTTTACAAGGCAAAAAGCGACAATTTAACCATCGCATCCTGTATATGTATGTATGTATATATATATATATATATATATATATATATACACACATATCTATTATTATATATATACACACACACACACCACCCCAGTTTTTTTTTAAATGTCATACTATTTTTAGTATTTATTGCCAAATGAAAATAGAATGTTTCTTTTGGTATTATTACTTTGCAAATTTTTACAAGGCAAAAAGCGACAATTTACCCATCGCATCCTGTATATATATATATATATATATATATATATATATATATATATATATATATATACACAAACTACCGGGCATAATTATTAGGCCACCCCAGTTTTTTTTAAATGTCATACTATTTTTAGTATTTATTGCCAAATGAAAATAGAATGGTTCTTTTGATATTATTACTTTGCAAAATTTTACAAGGCAAGAAAGCAAACTACTCATTTTTCTATTATCCTTGGATATGATCTTTTTTATCCGCCTCTCGAATTGGCCTGTAAATAGTGCTAGCATAGTTTAAAGGCTCCTTTTTAAACTTTTTTTTGATAATAGTTATGTTCAAAACAAAAGGATTTCATACCAAATATTAATTTTATTTTGTAACGTATTTTTTTTGTTTTGCTATAGAACTTGTTGAGTAAATTAAATAAAATTACTTTAATTAAATAGTTTATTTTCTGTCAATATGCCTCATAAAAGAAGAAATACTTCTTGTCCTAATACTTTTGCACGGTACTGAATATATATATATATATATATATATATATATATATATCATCCGCAGACAGATTCCGCTGTATCGCAGCTCATCAGCACGGTTAGACTCCGATTGCTTTAACCCAGGATGGAAACCTGACCGAATTGGCGCCAGTCTGCTATTCTACCTCTGAGCTAAGACCGTTCGGTAGAAGAAGGCAGCTTTTTTAGGCGTGTATATAGTCATTATACCCGCCCAATAGCCAGAGTGCTCTAATCCATTACTGAATGAGCGATGCGTACATGCCAGAGTACTCAATCAGGGTGTGAGAGCGTATATATATATATATATGATAGTAAGGTGAGATTGCTAAATTGTCGCAATTATTTTATTATTTCAAAGTGAATGTCTATTATACTAAAGATTAAATTTATTTTGTAACAAGTACTTTTTTCTTGCTAAAGCATTTGTTGAGTAAATCAAATAAAATTACTTTAATTAAGTTGTTTATTTTCTGTCAATATACCCTATAAAAGATAAAATAGTTCTTGTCCTAATACTTTTGCACAGTGCTGTATATATATATATATATATGTGTGTGTGTGTGTGTGTGTGTGTGTGTGTGTGTGCATGTATATATATGTGTGTTTATATATATATATATATATATATATATATATATATACTGTATAAATAACGAAATCTGTACACAATGATCAAGCTTACACACCGAAATAGAAAGACAAAGCACAAAATGATTAATTGCAATGTAGAAACGATAATATTCCCCGTACAAATACCGACGTGAAGCAAATGTACGTCTAAGAAATGGTAAGGAAAATGCTGAGAATTAGAAGAAATTCAATTAATTACAAATCCAATTAATCACGAGGAAAGAAATAAAGAAGAAAAATGTACACAACGGACGAAGAAGCAAACAAGATGGCAATCAAAAGCAAATAGTCAAGACAACCAAGCTTCTCAGCCATGGCCACCAACGGTTTGTTCGTCGAATAATCCAATAAGACGTTTGGCTCTTCTTCGAAACTGGTCTACAAGCATGCTGGTTAGATCGGGCGACGACCTGATATTCTGAACAGAGTTGGTGCTAGATTTTTGAAACGCAGCTTGGAGTCAATGGCATTTGCCGATTCAGCTATTCAATTAAGAAGGCTAACGGAATTACCAAGTAAATATGAAGATGACCGTATTTAACGAAGATGGCCGAAGATAAGGAAGATGATTTTTATAGTATACTACTGTATACTCAATACAAGGCCCTAGATTTATATAATAAAGTTGTTTTAAGAGCATAAATGAAGAATAAATTACATTGGGACGTTTTCCTATGGGAATATATATTCCCCAGATCTAGAATCTCCGTTGAGAATCTTAAATGATTGTCGTCCATTGAAAAGAACAGTGTCGCATCCGGGAACGAATTCCCAAACGAAATAAAAATACGAAACAAGACGACCCTCTTCAGAGATTTAAGATGGGGAGCATAATTAACAGGTCCCCTTGACAGACGTCAAGCGATCGTATTATTTCTGGATCGTCTTGAAACACAAAATAGTCCCTCGCAGCTCAAATTTGCATTGCCATTTATTACAACTAAGACACTCGTTCTTTTCGATATTTTCACACTGCTTGTTTTTTTATATATGTGTCATAGTTTCTCTGTGTGGGCATGTGTAAATTAGTGTATACAATTTTGTGTATGACTTAGCGATATAAAACTGTCTAAAGTATATGTGATATATCCCAGAAAGGAATATCAGTGTAAAGATTAGTGGAAGAATGGCACTCGACACAGGAAATAGATATAACGTATTTATAGTACTACTGTACAATTAACAATAAGATACAGATAAGCAATCAACGAGTAGGAGCGGAATAAACTATCAAGTAGAGAATGCCTTCACCGAGGACGTTTTGTATTTACTAGCTTTCCCACGCAGGGCCAGATGTGACACATGGTCATTTTATAGTGGGTATTCCCGGCCATATAGCCGGGCCAAAAAATGTCTGTCTATTTTTCCCCAGTCGTGGATCTACCCTTCGGCGGAACCACGACTGGGTTTGTGCTCTCTGCTCGGAAGCAGAGAGCGCCCTCCTACCCGAAGGCCGAGCGCTGACAGTGTCATAGCGTCGTCAGGCGAATGCCTAAGACGTATGTATTTACTAGCCTTCCCACGCAAGGCCAGATGTGACACATGGTCATTTTATTGTGGGTATTCCCGGCCATATAGCCGGGCCAAAAAAAATCTCTGTCTATTTTTCCCCAGTCGTGGTTCTACCCTTCGGCGGAACCACGACTGGGTTTGTGCTCTCTGCTCGAAAGCAGAGAGCGCCCTCTACCCGAAGTTAGAGAGCTGACAGTGTCATAGCGTCGTCAGGCGAATGCCTAAGACGTTTGTATTTACTAGCCTTCCCACGCAAGGCCGGATGTGACACATGGTCATTTTAATGTGGGTATTCCCGGCCATATAGCCGGGCCAAAAATATGTCTGTCTATTTTTACCGAGTCGTGGTTCTACCCTTCGGCGGAACCACGACTGGGTTATTGCTCTCTGCTCGGAAGCAGAGAGCGCCCTCTACCCGAAGGCAGAGTGCTGACAGTGTCATAGCGTCGTCAGGCGAATGCCTAAGACGTTTTCGCTCTCTCTCAGCTTGTCACCGTCCTTTATAGTCTAGTGCATTCCATCCTAGGGGATGGCAGGATGTTCCACTGTAACAGTTTGTAATTACTTTTTTTCAGCTGTTTCGTTCCGTTTGTATTAATACACAAGGTGTTATTATATAATGGATATAATAATGCTTATATCTGGGAAAAGTAAACAGAGAATATTCCTTTCTTCTATAGCTCACCCATTATCTGGTTTACTCGATGTAATGTTTTTTTTAAATAATCGTGTCTTCCCAAGCAAGGCATTTTACTGCCACTGTTGTGCATAGGAGGAATGTTATGTGAAAAACTGACAGGTTACAGGGGTGTCTGGAAGAGGGTAAGAGATGGATGAGAATAGTGATGAGAGTGGGATGGACAGAGAAAAGAGCATGAGAGAGAGAATTCAAGTTAGTGACACAGAAGATCACTATTGTCTTTAAATTTGAATTTTTGAAGATGGTAGCTGTCGGGAAAGCAAATAAACGGAAGGGAATTCCGCAGGCGGGAAGTGCGTGAAAAGAAGCTGATGGAGTAGAATTTGCGTTTACAATTTATTGGTTTCACAGTAAAAGGGTGGGTCCTAGTTTCTAATCTTGTCGCTCGAGTAAATTCATATATAGGGGGCACCAGTGAGCTAAGTTCATCGGAGCAGAAACCGTGAAAGTATTTGTAGAAGAGACACAGGGAAGCCACACTGCGTCGTTGAGAAAGCGACTGTATCCCAGCTACTAAATCTGGATCGATCATATTACAGATTCTCCGTTAGATTTTGTCAAGGAACACCTAGGTGGATAGCAGGAGCACCTGACCAGATATGGCAGCCGTATTCAATGCACGGGCGGATGGTAGATTTGTATATGTGCAGGATTGTTTCAGACGGGAAAAACTTCCTGGCCCTGCAGAGAACCGACTTTCTTAGCAGCGGATTTAGCTATGGATTCTATATAGTCATTCCACTTGAGGTCTGATGTGAGAGTTAACCCGAGGAGGCGAAGTGTTTTACTTTCAGGGAGACTAGCCTGATCCATGTTAAGAGGATAGGAACGATTGTCTGTGATGGTTAATAGATAGCAGCTTCGTTTTGGAGGCGTTAAAATTCACGAAACATTTCTTACCCGAATCCGCCACGGATCTGAGGTTTTTTTTCAAGCTCGGCAGCGAAGTTTGCTTTGCCAGGCGAGAGTAAACTAGAGTGTCGTCAGCGTATATGCCTACTTGGGAACTTATTACATATAGATAAGAAAACGTGTAGGACCTAGAATAGAACGTTCGTGTGATAATATTGGGAGGCTTGTCCGTTCATAATAATGATATTATTACTGCTGTATTGTAGCATAAAGAGAAACACCAAGAAATGTAACTAAACTACTCTATTAACAGAGTGGTACAACCAAGATGTATGTACAATATTTACAGTCTCTCGCAGTATTAGGTATAACTTTCCGAAGTTCGTTCCATTGATCCATGGTTACTGAAATGGCAGAGTGTTTATTTCGTGAGACAACTGTTTCGCAGTGCTGCCATTTGCTCATGTCTGCCAATACACACTTAAAAAATTCTCGTGTTTTGGGTCACCCTATATGGTAGATTATTAAATAAAGAAATCATTGCATCTTTAGAAATTGCATAGTTTGGTTACAAATGACTGTGCCTATACTTGATATTATAGATTAAGGTCTACTTGAATCTCTAGGTAGACATATGTTCGGTATATACTTAAGTGTATAGTTTGATATAGATTGGTTATATACTTGAATCTATAGTTAGATATAGGACTGACATACAACCTTAGTATATAGGTACACATAGCTTGGATATCTGAAGTTAATAGGTTAGTAAACGTCATGTATACAATTGAGTCACTAGGTAGACTTAGGGTAAAAAATTGAATATCTTGGTACACGTACACTACCAGCCATAATTATTAGGCTAGTGTTTTTAAAAAATGATGTATTTCATTACTATTTTTTAGTATTCATTGCCAAGTGAATAATTGTAAATGAAAATAGAATGGTTCTTCTTTTTTTAATATTGCACAATAACATGTGCATTAAATGAATTTATAAATATTTAATAATTTCCTATATCGCAGTTATAGCGAAGGAAAACGGCGACTTACCTCGTCAAACCAAGCGACAGCGCGTCGCGTTAATACTACGACGGAAAATGCGGCGAAAAAGAAAATTACAGACCCAAACAGAAAAAAAAGAGGCACATATTCCGCATAACATGCTGAAGATAGAATATTTAAGATAAAAAAAAGAAGTCCGTCGCAGGAGTCGCTATAAAAATATATGCAAATATTTAGCGTCTTCTCTGAGTTGTCTGCCAATGGAAAAAAAAAATTGACCGGCCGATAAAAGCAGTCGTTTTTCTCGAATCCGGGAGAAGAATTTAATTTATTTTGGAGGGCACCTAGAGGTCGGTGTAATGGTTAGCAAGCTTGACTCGCTAGAAATATTACAATCAAGTAGTGAGTTCGATCCTCACTGGGTACCAATATTTCCGGCTTTGTGCCACATCTAAGCTGTGCTTAGTAAATTGCTTACACGGCTAGAGATTGTGGGGGGGGGGGTTTAATACTAACATCAATTTTGTTTAGTTTTCTGTATATATTTTCATTCATTGTATAAAAATCATTGGGGTTAGCAATTTTAAGTGTTATTCCCCCCACCAGACAAATTGTACATATGGGTTCAGTTAGACTTTCACAGAGTGTATTGAGGCATCATGTTGCTCGTAGTAAGAATGGTACGTAAGATTGTGATGTTTTGGTGCAAGGGATATTATACTGTCTGCTTGGGTCAGTGAGTGAGGCTAGCTAAGTTAATGTTTTTTTTTTTAATCATTTCACCCCGAGCAAGGCGGAAACGCCACTGATGTGCAGGGGGCTACATAAATGTAAAAAGATTAATTAGAAAAGAGTGAGGAGTACAAACTTGTTAGAAAGGAACAATAGAAAGCTGAGAAAGCAGGTGCGATGACAGATACATAGGTGGAGAGAAAGGGAAGGTTATACAGGGGTGGGGAGAGAGCTAGAGTCCAGTGGTTAGTAGATGAGTATTGACTTTGCATTTAAATTTCTGGAGGTTGTAGCCGTCAGGAAAGCAAGAATACGAGAGTGAGTTCCACAGGCGGGAAGTGCGAGAGAAGAAGCTGCAGGAGTAGAATTGTCGTCTGCATTTGGCTAACCTGACTGTGAATGGGTGGGACCCAGTTGCTAGTCTGGTTGCACGAGTAAACACCTGTTGAGGAGGCATCAGTGACTTAAGTTCATCTGAGCAGAAGCCATGAAAGTATTTATAGAACAGACAAAGGGAGGCCACATTTCGACGTTGGGGAAGTGGCTGCAGTCAAGCCACCAGATCAGTACCTATCACCATACAGACTCTCCTTTGGAGCCTGTCAAGAACACTGAGGGGCACCTGACCATAAATGGCAGCAGTACTCCATGCACGGACGGATGGTTGACTTGTATATATGCAGGATGGATTCAGGTGGAAAAAACATCCTGGATCGACATAATGACCCAACCTTCTTAGCAGTAGATTTTGCTATGGATTCAATATAGTGGTTTCATTTGAGGTCTGAGGACAGGGTAAGTCCGAGGAGGCGTAGTGTATTACTCTCCGAGAGAATCGCTTGGTCCATGCTTATGGGAGACAGGAGAGGTTGCCTGTAATGGTTGACAGTCAACAGCTTGGTCTTAGATGAATTGAAGTTGACAAGCCAGTTCTTGCCCCAGTTTACCACAGAGTGTAGATCCCGCTCAAGGTCAGCAGCGAGATTATGTCTGTCCGCCACGACAGGTTTTCTTACTGGTGCGGGAGTATATTGTAGTGTCATCTGCGTAGATGCCTACTTGGGACTTGATCTCCTCTGGGAGGTCGTTGATTAAAATAAGGAAGAGCGTCGGGCCCAGGATAGAGCCCTGTGGGGCACTAGCATTCGTTCTGTAGGACGAAGAGCCCATTCAGAACGACCTTCATTTTGCGGTTATTTAAGAAAGATTGGATTAGGTCAAGCAGGCGACCGGTAATACCATAACCGCGTAGTTTGCATAGGAGGCCAGAGTGCCAAACCCTGTCGAAAGCCTTGGAGATGACCAGAACAACCGCGCGAGCCTCGTCAGACTCATCAAGGGCCTGTAGGATGTACTCCGTTATGGTTGTTAGCAGGTCGGCCGTGGACCTGGCAAAGCGGAATCCATATTGCCTGTCGGAGAACAGTTTGTGGGCGGTGAGATGATGAACTATTTCAGCATTGATTATAGCCTCGAATACTTTCCCGAATATCGGTAGAAGACTGATAGGGCGATAGTTGGATGGTTCCGAGGGTTCACCAGAAGACCAGTCTTTCCCCATCCCCCCTTTTTTGGCCTTGTGCCGGATTTTTTGTAATTTTTTACGAAAATAAATAATGAAGAATTTATTTTGGTCTGACTGGTTACGTGGATAGGAGTTACGTGGATAGGAGTTCGCGTGGTTGTACCGGCGAATTGAATTTGCGGCATTTTCTTTTTCTGGCCCGATATTTGAGTCTGAAATTTAATGATTTTTCTCTGCGTTGTGGAAGTAAGAAAGTATTTCTTTGCAATACCAGATCTCCTACAGCAGTTTCATAATTGAAAGAATGAAGAAAATTTAGGATGATTCGGATGAGTTCATCTTTGCTTCCTTGTCTTGTAAAATTTTGCAAAGTAATAATAACAAAAGAACCATTCTATTTTCATTTGGTAATAAATACTAAAAATAGTATGAAACACATCATTTCTTTTAAAAAAAACTGGGGTGGCCTAATAATTATGGCCGGTAGTATATATATATATATATATATATATATATATATATATATATATATATATATGTAATCTACAGGGTGCGATGAGTAAATTGTCGCTTTTTGCATTATAAAATTTTGCAAAGTAATAATAACAAAAGAACCATTCTATTTCCATTTGGTAATAAATACTAAAAATAGTATGAAATATATAAATTCTTTAAAAAAAGATGGGGTGGCCTAATAATTATGGCCGGTAGTGTGTATATATATATATATATATATATATATATATATATATATATAATCTACAGGGTGCGATTAGTAAATTGTCACTTTTTGCAGTATAAAATTTTGCAAAGTAATAATAACAAAAGAACCATTCTATTTCCATTTGGTAATAAATACTAAAAATAGTATGAAATATAAAAATTCTTTAAAAAAAGATGGGGTGGCCTAATAATTATGGCCGGTAGTGTATATATATATATATATATATATATATATATATATATATATATATATAATCTACAGGGTGCGATTAGTAAATTGTCACTTTTTGCATTCTAAAATTTTGCAAAGTAATAATAACAAAAGAACCATTCTATTTTCATTTGGTAATAAATACTAAAAATAGTATGAAATATAAAAATTCTTTAAAAAAAGATGGGGTGGCCTAATAATTATGGCCGGTAGTGTATATATATATATATATATATATATATATATATATATATATATATATATATATATAATCTACAGGGTGCGATTAGTAAATTGTCACTTTTTGCATTCTAAAATTTTGCAAAGTAATAATAACAAAAAACCATTCTATTTTCATTTGGTAATAGATACTAAAAATATTATGAAATACATCATTTCTTTCATAAATAGTGGGTTGGCCTAATAATTATGGCCGGTAGTGTAAGTCGATAATATATTCATTCTTCAGGTAAAAATAGGTTATTCAATTTTTGCTCCAATGTGTAGGCATATTCTCTTTGAGAAATCTGCATTAAAGCATAGCACTTTTTTTCTTTTTTTTTTTTTTTTGGCTTGTTCTTCTAACTTTACTGATCACAGGTAAATGTGTTTTTTAGGCATCAATTGATAACATCCGCTGATCTTCGATGGGACATCAATGCATAACATCTTTACACCATGTCCACCTCTTGTCCCCCAGACGTATGCACACAGGCAAAACACTGCCTTTGGTTTGCCTCTTACCGTTTTATTTGCAGGAAAATACTGCAGTAAATAATTTAACCACATGAAACTTTGAGTTACAAATTCGTCATTTAGACTTGAATCAGGAATGATTGATGCCAGCACCACCGGAAAAAAAGTTTAAAACATCAATCGATGATAGCCTCTGATCTTCAATGTTACACCAATTGATGATATCCACTAATCTCCAATACGTAGCACCAATGTCAGCATATTCCATCTTTTTTCTCTTTGAAATATAAACATGTATATATCGACTGTATTTGGTTTTTCTGTCTTTATGCTGTTCCATCTCCCCCACCCCAGAAGCATGTATGTAGACAAAACACTCTTTTTGGTTTGCCCGTCCCGTTTTATTTGCAGGAAAATACTGCAGTAATTGACACAAACCCATGAATCTTAAAGTTGCCAATTCGAAATTTAAACTTGATTGAGGGCTGAATAATGCCCAAATCGATGACAAAATAATCACGTTTCTTTCCTCGCATTTCTCGCCTGTGGAACTCCCTTCCCCATGCTTACTTCCTTGATAACTACAATCTTCAAAGGTTTAAATGCAACGTCAGTTGCCATCTTCTATCTCCGTGAGACCCACCCGTCTCATACCCTTTCTATAAAATCACCTGCACTGTTTTTTTTTCTTTTCTGTCTTTCTTGCACTGTAACCCCCCTGTGCACCAATGGCAATATTGCCTTGCTTGGAGTGAAACGATTATATATGTGTGTGTGTGTGTGTGTGTGTATGTATATATATATTTATATATTTATATATATATATATGTGTGTGTGTGTGTGTGTGTGTGTGTGTGTGTGTGTGTGTGCATATATATATATATATATATATATATATATATATATATATATATATATAGTGTATCGAGGCAGCAGATAATTTTCTAAACATACATTGTTAAATATAACAGACAATGAATGTCTATTATGTTTAATCATGAGCCGTTCTAAACATCGTATTTTGGATTTAATTTCAAATAAAAATATAAACAAAATTGTCCAACATTTGGATATTTTTTATTATGCTGGTTCTAATTTTTAGGCTCCCATAAGCTATCTTCAGAGAGCTTAATTAAAACCAGCATATAAAAAAACATATCCAAATTTTGGACAATTTTTGTGTTTATTTTCATCTGAAATTAAAACCGAAATACGATGATTAGTACGGCTCATGATTAAACATAATAGACATTCATGGTCTGTTATATTTAAAAAGTATATGTTCAAAGTATATATATATATATATATATATATAATTGGCGACATCTGTTGATCTCGAATGAATTATCAGCTGATAATGCCTTACAGTTTAAGCGTTCAGGAACGTGACATTTCAAAAATATTTATTTTTATTGAATTATTTGGTGGGACGTATAAGCTGCAAACACCAAATTGTGGATAGTAAAAAAATGCTAATAATTAATTCAGAATTGAAACATTTTTCGTTTTCTAATTATTTAGACATATTAATTAAATTATTTGAATCTGATGCTTTTAAAAAGAAGCCATTATAAATTGCAATTAAATGCCACCTTCATTTTGATAAGAGAAATGTCAATGAAACAATGATGCATTTTGTTTTGATAAAAAAAACATTGGCCAAACATTCACTATGGAAAATCACTTTATTATCGCTATAATTCCTTAAACGGGCCAATTGCAAGACATTTATTTTTCTAAATAGGTAGTTTCCGATGTGTATTTTGAGAGTAAATACAGCCTTTCTGAATTTAATTATTGGTTGGCTGAGAATTTAATAGATCATGGGGACGTTTCTTTTTATTCGGAATATTTAATATCTGTTAGCCTAATGAACCAGTGAATTAGGAGTTTCAATATTCTAATTTAGATTGCGAATCGTGAGAATAATGAAATTAAAACTAATAGTGTTTACTTCTATTATCTTAATGTGACTTCCAGAAATGTTTAGAATGGCTTTCTTGAGTCAGCCGCTTTAGTCAATTTCATCTGCCCTCGTCGACTCCAGAATTTGATCTGGGAAAGGTCAGTTGCGTAGCTTGCTTACAAGGATTCAGAAAGATGATTTGCTAGTAAGATGGTTTTATAGTTAGTCAATAAGTGATGCTGGGACTAGTAAAATGTTACACGAGGAGGACATTTGCGATTATCGAATTTTCTCGACTATCGAATCGGTTTTAGAGATGCGCTTTGTAAAAATCCTGTTGTTAGACGCTCCAAAGAGATGGCTTACAAGTCTTTAAGGAATTACATGATTATTTTCTCTCTCTTCTCTCACTATAGACTCTCCACAATCTCTGTCTATCTCTATTTTTTTTTCTTTTATTTTTAGCACTGTTTTTTCCAACTGTTTCTTAATTCTTTCTTTCTTTCTTTCTTTCTCTTTTTCTGTACTTTTATTTCGGTCTTTTCGTTTTTTTTGTATTTCCTCTATTACTCACTCTTTTTCTATAACTCTCATACCTTTTCTCTCTACATACTTCTCTTTCTTTTCTCTTACTTTCTCTTTATCCTTATTTCTCTTCCTCTCGCTGTACGTTCATGACCTTCTCTCTTTCTATCTTTTCCTCTCGCTTAACTTACCTCCTTCACTCTTACACTCTCCCTCTATCTATGTTTTCATCTTGCTCTCTTTTTTCTAAATATCTCAGTATACTCATCTCTTTCTCTTTCAAGTGTCTCTCTTGCTCTCTTCTATTTTCTTTCTCTCTCCATTTCCATATCGAGCTTTAGAATCTCACTTTTTCTCTCTCCACTTTTCTCTCTTTTCTCCTCTATTTATATCACTTCCATAGTCTTTTTATGCCCCTCCTTATATTTTCATCGCTTTTTCTTTTTCTCTATCTTCATCCTATTTCTCGTTCGATTTCTTCTCATATAAAACAAAACCCTCTGCAAAATAGACTTATTGAAATTTTATCTGTTATGTATCTAACCATTTTGAATAACTAAAAAACTGTTTGTGCAATCTTGATATAACTTAGCAGACAGAAGAGGGCTTTATATTTTATGCATGGATATACAGATTTTAGTCGTTATTTAATGAACTTGCATAAAACACATTTTTATGTATCATTTATAATAATGAAAAGACATCTCTAAACTCTACCCAGTCACTTTCCACACGCCTCTACTGCAACCGTGTGACATTTGGCTCTTATCTTATCTAAAGATGATACCTGCAACTCGTAAATCCACGAACGGATAGCCGCATTGTAGCTACGACCAAATTGATAAGAATACGGAGGAGCAAAATCAGCTTTCAAACAAAGTACAGACTGTACAAATTGCTAGTAGTCTCTTTTTTTCTATATCGCTGTGAAAAGTGGACACTGTTGGTAGATACAAAGAACAAAGGATCCAAACGTTTGAGAACGAATGCATGAGAAAAATCTTTAGTATTTTCTACTAACACCAAGAATCTCTTCTAGCCACTGCCAAACGGAGAAAAACCGCTTGGTTCGGAGATTTACAAGGCACGACAGCCTGTGCATGATCATCGTGCTAGGGACCGTTAACACAGTAGAGGACCCCAACGCAAAAACTGGCTGGACAATATTAAACAATTGACGGCTGTAACAAAATTGCTGATAGCTGCCGTGGGTAGACCATCGTGGAAAAGAGTTAGTGTGGCCTCTGCATTCGAATCCGCTCTACGATTACAAAAATCAAAATGGGGATGATGATGATAAACAATTGCTTTTAAAACGTCATATACGAAATTAAAGAGAACGTCGCAGGGTAGCAGAATGCTGTAACCTAAATGAAACTTGAAAATGGAAATCCCGATTATGTGAAACTCTAAGAAGTTTACTTTGACTTGAAATATCATTTGCACTGGATGTGCTTTGTTGGTGTATCAGCTAGGAACGAGAAATCAGAGAGCCGAGTTCGAATTCCAGTTGAAATTGTTGCATCCACTTACGTGCAAACACCATTGAGAAAGGCATTAATCCGTCTCTATACTCTCCAGCTCTGGGTTAAATATCAGAACAGATTGGGTTCTACAGCCTTGGTTGGCAACCAGTCTAACGCTAGTAATGGTAAATGTCTATGGGAAAATCTTCTGCTCCCAGTGAGTTACATCAGTTTCCGAGACATTATGACCCAAGCGTGTATCCCGTATGGCATTTAACTGACTAACATAGGTTATTTCATGTATGCATTTTTTTTTTTGGTGCGGAGGGTTTAATGGATGGCTACTTTCCAAACAAATCGCGTTTCAGCTTAAAACAATATATATATATATATATATATATATATATGTCCAAAATTTATTTAAAACATAAATTTGTCTCTGTGTGTGTATGTGTGTGTGCCCGTTACCTATAGACTCCGAAACGGCTGAACTGATTTTCTTGAAAATTTACGCAGTTGTACTATAAGCGTCTTAACTAGGTTTTGTGTCGAGGTACCTCCGATAAATATCGAAAATCGATAATCGAAAAAATCGGGTTATAGAAGGAGTGGTCCGATTTGAATCAAATTTCATACACTCATAGGCAAAGACATAAGAAACGATATTCAGAAGTTTCAAGGTTGCAGTTCTTACAATAGTACAGAAAATCGATAATAGATATATATAAAAGGAAAGATATTTGTGTGTGTGTCTGTTTATCTGCCTGTATGCCTGTATTTTTAAAGCCCTTTTAGTTTTGTTTTTGCTTCGGGTTTGGCTCTAAGTAGGTATAATTGTAGTTCTTAGTCTCAGCAATGATACCATTTACTCAGAGGACTTATTTAGCCTTCAAAATTCAGTTTACGACAAAAACAGACTTATTTGATATTGATACCAGGAAATCAAAATTTGACTTACATCCATTCATTTTTCTTTCAGTCTACGGTTTCGCTTTAACTGGAAGCAACTACTGCTTTTTAGTCTTTCGTGCCAACGTCCGAAGAGTCTGAGCTCCAGGACCATGGATTAGTTTGAAATCTTTCATTACACCCAAGCAAAGCCGGGCTATATTGCTAGTATATATATATATATATATACTAGGTGCGATTTGTAAATTGTCGCAATTATTTGATTATTTAAAATATTCTTTAGGCCGTGTCTGAGCTTCAGGACCATGGATTAGTTTTAAATCTTTCATTACACCCGAGCAACGCCGGGCTATACTGCTAGTTATCTTATAATATCAACGTGTTTTGGCCATAAGCCGATGGCTGAAAAGTGTTTTGGAATGTTTCTATTGTTTCTTAGTTTCTTGCTCTTCTTCGTCTACTTTGTTAAACATTGGCAAAACATGTCACATTAGAAAGAAACAGGCTCTTTTAATACATCACGATTTTTGTTATAACCAGCATCGTATTTTAATTAGCAATCGCATAGCTTAATATTATAGAGGGAATTAGTACTCAAATTGCTTTAATAATTTTTTGGTTGTAATAAATAAAAAGGACATTTCAATTCAGCCAAAATATTAGAATTGGGCGAATTCTGAATACACTATTAAATAACGTATAACCTTTTTAGATTACAAGATTATTTTTGTGAGATAATAACAATTTGGTGATATTCAGTCAGTTGATTGCCATACGTGATCTCGAAAAAGACATGACAGACTGGGCAGAAGATTATCCAGCAGAAGGTTGCCAGTCAAGGCTATAGAACCCTCAATCTGTCCTATTATTTAACCCATAACTGGAGGAAAGAGACGCATTAATACATTTCGCAAGGGAGTTTGTGCGCAAGGAATTCAATTGAAATTCGAACTCGGCTTCCCGATTTATCGTTCCAAGTCTATATCCATTTCACCACAACGCACATCCTTGGTTACATTAGCCTTACTAATTACCACATAGATGGGGGATGTGAATTCATGACTTTTCCAGTGGTATTAGCAAGTAAGTGAATATAATCAATCTAAATTGAATTTGAACTCGGATCCCCAACACACATTTTTGAGCCATTATCTACACTTCTAGCACATTCAAGATTACAGTAGGTGGCGTTCGCAAGCGGTCACCCACCTAGTTACTGATGAGGCACGACGTTGTTTAACTTCTGTGATTGTACGAGGATTCGCGTTTTAACGTAATATGACTGTAAGCTTTGAATTTATGCTGAAGCAGATTCTGTGTATTTTTGGAAATATCGGCTAGTCTAACAGACTAGCCTGAAAACTAAATTAGACGAGGTAGGGACACAGGTCAGGCTCGACGTTGCTTAACTTCACTGTTTGTATGGGAAAGAAACTCCAACAACAAATAAATCTAAACTTTTTTGTAAATGGAACTTTGTGTGTGTGTGTGTGTGTGTGTGTGTGTGTGTGTGTGTGTGTGTGTCCGTTACCTAAAGATTCCGAAACGGTTGAACCGATTTTCTTGAAAATTTACACAGTTGTACGTTAAGCATCTGCGAGTGTTCTTAGCTAGGTTGCCGAGCTGCTCTAACAGATCTTTGTCACGTACTTTGTCGAACGCCTTTGTGTATCTATCTATCTAAACTCATTTATAAATGGAATTTTGTCTGTGTGTGTCTGTCTGTGTGTCTGTCTGTGTGTATCCGTTACGTATAGACTCCGAAACGGCTGAACCGATTTTCTTAAAAATTTACACAGTTGTGCCATAAGCGTCTGCGAGTGTTCTTAGGGAGATTTTGTGTCGCGGTACACCCAATAAATATCGAAAATCGATAATCGAAAAAATCGGGTTATAGAAGGAGTGGTCCGATTTTAATCAAATTTGATACACTCATAGACAAAGACATAAGAAACAATATTCAAAAGTTGCAAGGCTGCAGTTCTTACAATAGTGCAGAAAATCGATAATATATATATATAAAAAGGCAAGATATTTGTTTGTGTGTGTGTGTGTGTGTGTGTGTGTGTGTGTGTGTGTGTGTGTGTGTGTGTGTGTGTGTGTCTGTCTGTTTGTCTGTATGTCCTTTATACAAATCCACAAATTTTTATCCGATCCTCACCAAAGTTTACACAAATATCCTTTAGGCTGAGTCTGAGCTCCAGGACCACGGATTAGTTTTAAAGCTTTCATTACACCCGAGCAACACCGGGCTATACTGCTAGTAAATAAATAATATAACTTTTTTAAAAAATAATAATATACAGTTTAAATGTTTTTTCATTCTCTTTTTTCATTTTGATTTTCACTTTCTCTTTTTCATTTTTGTTCCCTTTCTCCAGTTAAATATCTCCCCCCCTTTTTCTCAGTTTATTCATCTCTCTTATTATTTTTCTCTCTTTCTCCTCTTATTCTTTTTTCTCTCTTTCTCCTCTTATTCTTTTTTCTCTCTTTCTCCTCTTATTCTTTTTCTCTCTTTCTCCTCTTATTCTTTTTTCTCTCTTTCTCCTCTTATTCTTTTTTCTCTCTTTCTCCTCTTATTCTTTTTTCTCTCTTTCCTCCTTTTATTTTTTTTTTTGCGTTTATCTTCCTTACACTACCCCGTCTCTCTTTATTTTTCTCAATCACGTATTTTTCTTATTCGCGTATTCTTGCATATAAGAGAAATGAAAAATAAGGCGAATTGGCATGGCGAACGAAGTATTCCAGAAGTTGAGTAAAGTATTAAGAAACAGGACAATTTCGCTAGAAACTAGGAAGAGAGTACTGGATTGCTATGTGATGTCCGTCCTTCAATATGGCAGTGAATGCTGGACAATACCATCAAAGATGAAGGAAAAACTTGAAGCAACTGAAATTTGGTTCTACAGAAGGATGCTGCGAATATTATGGATCGAGTATGTGAGCAATGATGAGGTCTTGGAAATGATGGAAACAGAAAGGAAATTAATACTGAGCATCAGAAAGAGACAGATAAAGTTCCTGGGACACGGAATGAGGAAGGAGAGAACCCGATACTAACAGGCCAGATAGAGGGAAAAAGAGACAGGGGAAATCAACAGATAACATATTTGAAGGACCTAACCAGGTGAATGACGGAACGAGGATTGCATGGTGTAACAGGAGAAGGCGTGCTTAGAGCCACCAGGGATAGGGAAAGGTGGAAGGCCATGATCGCTTACATCCTGAAGGTACAAGGCACATAGAAGATGAAGTGTTCTGTCTGGAATGTACACAGTCATTTTTAGTATCTATATTGTCATCAGATTCTTAAAATAAAAATTGACGTAACTACAAACAATATTTTAAAATAACGGCTGTATCACCATCCCATTTTGACATCATTAATGGACTGGCGTGAGAGTTCCTCAGCTTTGAGCATCTTTGTTCCTTTATGCTTATATTTTGAATACCACGTTGTTTTAGGACTTAAATATTCTTTTTTTAAACTGGGAATAGTCATACCTTTGAGGAGAAGGAAGTTTGGTAATTTTTACGATGCCTTTTTTTCAGAATTGTTGACGCAAAAAACAAGAGAGTCCATAGCTGGGAAGATAAGAGATTTGTTTGCTAAGTTTTGGATAAAAGTGAACGCAGATAACTAGACAAGAACTTGAACTAAATTCCCTGCTTCCTCCTTTTGCAATGATAACCACCACGCTATAACTATATCCTTAAATATTACAAAAATAATTTGATATGTGAGTCAGCACATTAAACGATATTTTAAAATGTTGTTAGATTTTTTAAAATAAATGATTTCAGAAATGATAAAAGAAACAACCATTGAAGTAAAATTCATCATATCTAAATTGACGTATGTGAATATAGCTTTAAAAAAAGATTTTAAAAAGTGAGTATTTTATTTTCATTAGTTTTGATATAAAATCGGTACTTCATAGATGTAAAAATATAAAACTAATCTTGAAAATGGTGGCTATATTTCCATCACATTCTTAATATAAAATTGGTATTTGATAGATGTTAATATAAAAAACTTTAGAAAATGTTTATATTTTCATCCCATTCTAAATATAAAATTGGTATTTGATACATGTAAATATAAAAAGCTTTAAAATGTCTATATTTTCATCCCATTCTAAATATAAAATTGGTATTTGATAGATATAGATATTAAATAGCTTTAAAATGGTAGCTATATTTCCATCACATTCTTAATATAAAATTGGTATTTGATACATATAAATATAAAAAGCTTTAAAATGTCTATATTTTCATCCAATTCTAAATATAAAATTGGTATTTGATAGATGTAAATGTAGAAAGCTTTAAAATTGTGGCTATATTTTCATCACATTCTTAATATAAAATTGGTATTTGATACATGTAAATTTAAATCGCTTTAAAATGGTGGCTATATTTTCATCACATTCTTAATATAAAATTGGTATTTGATAGATGTTAATATAAAAAGTTTTAAAATGTCTATATTTTCATCCCATTCTAAATATAAAATTGGTATTTGATAGATATAAATATTAAATAACCTTAAAATGGTAGCTATATTTTCATCACATTCTTAATATAAAATTGGTATTTGATACATATAAATATAAAAAGCTTTAAAATGTCTATATTTTCATCCCATTCTAAATATAAAATTGGTATTTGATAGATGTAAATGTAGAAAGCTTTAAAATTGTGGCTATATTTTCATCACATTCTTAATATAAAATTGGTATTTGATACATGTAAATTTAAATCGTTTTAAAATGGTGGCTATATTTTCATCACATTCTAAATACAAAATTGGTATTTGATAGCTGTAAATATAAAAAGCGTTAAAATGTCTATATTTTCATCACATTTTTAATATAAAATTGAAACTTGATTGATGTAAATATAAAAAAACTTTAAAATGGTGGTTATATTTTCATCACATTTTTAATATAAAACTGGTACTTGAAAAATAAAAATATAAAGAATTCTTAAAATGGCAGTTATATTTTTATCACATACTTAATATAAAATTGGTTCTTTATAGATGTAAATATAAAAAGTTTTAACATGGTGGCTCTTTTTTAATCACATTCTTAAAATAAAATTGATACTTTATAGAGGTAAATATAAAAAAATCTTTAAAGTGGCGGTTATATTTTCATCACATTCTTAATATAAATCAATGCTATATAAATTTGACTATAAAATAAGTTTTAAAATGGCAAGTATATTTTACTCACATTCGTCATATAAATTCATTAATTATAAATGTAATTATAAAATGGTTTAAAATATGTCAGTTATATTTTCATCAGATAAATCGGTGCTTTATAAATTCAACGATAGGTTTAATCACATGGTTCTTATAACCGTATAAAGTTAACTATAAACAAATAGGTTTACAAAATGGCGGCTTTTTTTTACATAACGTTATAGTGTTTTTTTTTATAAATGTAACTCGAACAGAAATGAAAAAGGCATGAAAAATAGTCGGCTGTACTTACATCACTGGTACCTGAACCGAATAACAGTAGATCAAACGGAATAGCAGCAATAGCATCAATAAGAAACCATCCTTTCACGTAATGCTTGGCGATCAGCTGTGGATCGCTGGCCACTTCGCCATTTTGAAGAAAAGTAGTCCTAAAGTTAATGAGTATGTCAGCTATGAACATAATGTCAACTAGGAGGTCAATTATCACCAGAGGGTCCGCCTTGCTGGTCTCGGCGTTTTTCAGGCGCGTCGCAGCATCCCTGTTGAGTTTCATACGAATCTCGTCCTCGTTAAGGAGGAAGGCCGCCGAATAAGGTGTAAACACTGCTGTGTACAGAACTAGAAGCAGGATTATCCAATCCCAAACAGCTTTGAAGGGAGAGTAGTGCAGAATGATAAACTTCATTTGCGTTGACTGTTGTCTTTTGCTCGGCTCGGGTTCAACTAAGCTTCGTGATTCTTCGTCACTTTTTTCTTGCTTGTTGGATTCCTGCAAAGAAAAGAAAAAGAAATGCATTCCTTTTTAAAGTTGTCAATGATTCTTAAAAAAAGAAACAGCTATTAACATAGTTTGGGCGATCAATTCTCTTTTTTCTTTTTTAATTGGTAGAGTGAAAATAAAGTTTCTGCTAACAAAGGAAAAAATTTTTTTTAATCATATCACCCCAAGCAAGGCGGTAACGCCACTGATGTGCAGGGGGCTACGTAAGAGTGAAAAGATTGGAAAAGAGAAAGCCGGAAACCACATCCTAAGCAGGAAACAAGGGATGAGCCTCTTCACCCGTTCAATAGACGTGGGTGGAGTGTGAACCGGGTGATAGCTTAGTCGATCTACTCCAATTAAGAGAAAAAAAAAAGAGGAAAAGAATGGAAATGAGTAAAAGATTGGAAAAGAGAAAGCCGGAAACCACATCCTAAACAGGAAACAAGGGATGAGCATCTTCACCCGTTCAATAGACGTGGGTGGAGTGTGAACCGGGCGATAGCTTAGTCGATCTACTCCAATTGAGAAAAAAAAAGAGGAAAAGAATGGAAATGAGTAAAAGATTGGAAAAGAGAAAGCCGGAAACCACATTCTAAACAGGAAACAAGGGATGAGCCTCTTCACCCGTTCAATAGACGTGGGGGAATGTGAACCGGGCGATAGTTCAGTCTAATAATTTATAAGATATTTTGCGTTGTTGTAAGTTGCTCAAGAGGGACCCTTCACTATGGTGTAATTGTTAGCAAGAATCTTACGCGAAATTACAATACGACTAAGTAGCGTGTTCTATACTCACAGATACTCCATACTTTCTGCCTTGTGCCATATTTAAGCTACGATTAATACATCACTTAATAAATCAATTCTCTTCTTTATCTAATTGGTATAGTGAAAATTAAGTTTCTGCTAACAAAGGAAAATTAAAATAATTTATAAGATATTTTGTGCTGTTGTAAGTTGCACAAGAGACGCCCTTCGCTATGGTGTAATTGTTAGCAAGAATTTCACGCGAGATCACATTACAACTGAGTAGCGTATTAAGAAACAGGACGATTTCGCTAGAAACTAGGAAGAGAATACTGGATTGCTACGTGATGTCCGTCCTTCAATATGGCAGTGAATGCTGGACAACACCATTAAAGGTGAAGGAAAAACTTGAAGCAACTGAAATGTGGTTCTACAGAAGGATGCTGCGAATATCATGGATCGAGCATGTGAGCAATGATGAGGTCTTGGAAATGATGGAAACAAAAAGGAAATTAATACTGAGCATCAGGAAGAGAATAGACCGGGGAAAGCAACGGATAACATATCTGAAGGACTTAATCAGGTGGATGACGGAACGCGGATTGCATGGTGTAACAGGAGAAGGTGTGCTCAGAGCCACCAGGGATAGGGAAAAGTGGAAGGCCATGATCGCCTACGTCCTGAAGGGACAAGGCACATAGAATAATAATAAGAAGAAGCATGTTCGATACTCATAGATACTCCACACTTTCTGCCTTGTGCTATATTTAAGCTACGCTTAATAAATCACAATACTAATATACTAAAAAATAAGGCCACTTCTACGTGATGTCATATTTAGCAAGCCTGGCGCGTTGGATAAAAAACGACTTTAATAGTGAGTTCGATCTTCTCTTGATGCTCCTCTTATTGAGTCTCTATATAAGAGGGATCCAGCCATTTCCACGTGATTTAATGGTTAGTAAGTTTAGCGCGTCTACGGCTATATCGTGTTGAATACACCGGTTCCCGTTCGATCACCGAAGTTAAGCAACATCGAGCCTGGTCAGTACTTAAATGGGTGACCATTTGGGAATATCAGATGCTGTAAACGTAAGGACCAAGAATGGTCCACCGGTCCTCCAGGTTTGGGGGTTGGGCGCAGAGCTAACAACCCTGCCCCGTAAAAAAAACAGTTTGTTACAGAAACAACAACAAAAAATTGCTGCCCTATGCACCATCTGGGTGTGATGGATAAATGATTATGATGATGATGATGAAGAAGAAGTAGTTTAGCGCGATTGATCATTTGCGACTGAGGGAAAGTGTTCCAACAAAAGACGTAAAGTGCGACACTGAAAACCGAAAGCGTATTGGCATGGCCAACAACGAATTCTAAAAGATGAACAGAGTTTTGAGAGGCAGAAAGATTTCGTTTGTTAACTAAGAGGAAAGTATTGGGATGTTATGTAATATCTGCCTTGTTATATAGCAGCAAATGCTGGACAATTTACTAAAAGGTAAAGGAAGAACTCGAAGTAACAGAAATGTGGTTCTACAGAATAATGCTGAGGATATATACGTGGGCAACAACGTAATTTAGGAGAAATTGGAAACGAGGTGGACATTTCTACTTAACACAAGGAAGAGACAACTGAAGTTTCTGGGATATGTAATGAGGAAGGAGGACTTAGAGAATCTCATACCCACAGAACAAAAAGAGGGAAAAAGAGACAAGAATAGGTTTTGAAGAGGATGAAAATGAACAAGAAACTTATACTTAACATCCGGAAAAGGCAGATGAAGTTTCTGGGACATGTAATGAGGAAGGAGGGCTTAGAGAATCTGATACTCACAGAACAATTAGAGGGAAAGAGAGACAAGAAAAAGGTTTTGGAGAGGATGAAAATGAAAAGAAAGCTAATACTTAACTTGAGGAAAAGATAGCTGAAGTTTCTGGGACATGTGATGAGGATGAAATGCTTAGAGAAACTGATACTCACTGGGTGGATAGAGAAAAAGAGGGGAAAACAGCACGTGATATTGATAGGCTTAAACAAATAGATGCACATTAGATCTGAAGTGTTTTACCACACGACCACATGGCAAACAGTCTGAATTATCTATCTAAACTTATTTATAAATGGAAGTTTGTCTGTGTGTGTGTGTGTCTGTGTGTGTGTCCGTTACGTATAGACTCCGAAATGGCTGAACCGATTTTCTTGAAAATTTGCACAAAGTTGTACTATAAGAGTCTGCGAGTGTTCTTAGCTAGGTTTTGTGTCGAGGTAATCCCGATAAATATCGAAAATCGATCACCGAAAAAATCAGGTTATAGAAGGAGTGGTCCGATTTTAATCAAATTTGATACACACATAGACAAAGACATAAGAAACGATATTCAGAAGTTTCAATGTTGCAGTTCTTACAATAGTGCGGAAAATCGATAATATCTATATATAAAAGGCAAGATGTTTGTGCGTGTGTCTGTTTATCTGCCTGTATGTCTGTATTCTTTCAGCCCTTTTATTTTAGTTTTTGCTTCGGGTTTGGCTCTAAGTAGGTATAATTGTACTTCTTAGTCCCAGTCATGATACCATTTACTCAGAGGACTTATTTAGCCTTCAAAATTCAGTTTACCACGAAAAAAACTTATTTGATATCAATACCAGGAAATCAAAATTTGACTTACAGCCATTCATTTTTCTTTCAGTCTACGTTTTCGCTTTAACTAGAAACAACTATTGCATTTTAGTCTTTTGTGCCAACGTCCAAAGAGTCTGAGCTCCAGGACCATGGATTAGTTTTAAAGCTTTCATTACACCCAAGCAACGCTGGGCTATACTCCTAGTGTATATATATATATATATATATATATATATATATATAGTTAAATATAACAGACAATGAATGTGTATTATGTTTAATCATGAACCGTTCTAAACATCGTATTTTGGCTTTAATTTCAGGTGAAAATAGGAACAAAAAGTGTGCAACATTTGGAGATTTTTTTATTATGCTGGTTTTCGGCTCACATGAGCCATCTTCAGAGTGGTTGCAGGGATGTTAACATAAAGACATCCACCATCAAAGATGATTTTATCTTGTTTTGACATAAAACATTGCTATACAACGATAAAAGTCACCGAATAGCAGACGCATTTCGTCATTTTGTAATGTGGTTCTATGACGTCACCCCGCGTAAAAACCGAAATGTTAATCATATGTTTAAATGCAATGTAATGTGTTATGACCCAATTGAAATGTGATTTTATGAAGTGAGGGTTATATCTAAAGATTTTTTACTGTGTGTATGAGTGAGTATTATTGTGTTATCGACTAAAATCTGTCTAATATTACCTACATGGCTATGTTTTCTTAAGAAATGTTTTTTAATTGAACTATGATCAGAAGGGTGGTACGTAAGTTTACGGGAGAGCGTGATTGTAGTAATACCAATATATGTGGTGGGTTTATTGTTAGTACTAGTGATACGATCTCTAAACAGTCACGTAAATTGATACACTACATTAGTTTTTTGTAGAGGATTTAGTCGTGTGGTTGTAGGGTTATTAGAGATTATGAGGTCAATTGTTTTGAATTTTTTATAATATATGATGATTTAATTTGATTATTATTATTTATTGGTTTAACATTTTTTTGTATTATGTTTTTAAATATATATATATATATATATATATATATATATATATATATATATTTACTTCCCCACGTTATACTCATAGCGGGACACCGTCGGCTTAGTTCATTCTCTTATTACCAGTTATTAAACTTTGCTACAATTTACGAAGTCTCATGCCGCATGATGACTCTTTAAAAGTGCCTCATTATTTCTCTTTGAAATATTTTTGTCGTCAAGTAATTACGAATATACATCAACTAGCAGTGTA
>JBBBDQ010002000.1:517500-587500 GCA_037127315.1 Ascarosepion bandense | reverse complement strand
TGCCATACAATACATTCATTTTCACTGATGAAGAACAAACGCATATGTAGCCAACGACTTACTTTTTCTTTACTCACATTGCACCCCATACCTTTGACCTTGTGCCACATCTCAGCTACTCTTAGAAAATCAACATTGAAGGATACCATGACGTAGTGTAATGGTTAACAAGATTGTCTTGCTGTAACCTATTACAACTCAGTAATGATCCTCACTGGGTAACCATACTTTCGACCTTCTAAGCGGCGTTTACCAAATCGATTCTCGATCCCTTCTGAACAGAAGCTTTTAGGTTGCTCACGAAACCACGTCCTGTCGTGCTTCATTATTTGAGCACTTAACGCGCAAAAATATAACAGTACACCCCATCATCATGCCCTATGGTCTGTGCATATCCAAGGCCACAATTACCGCCACTTGTGCTAATCAGGTCGCCCTTCTACGTTACATTTGTTGTTTCGGAATAATAGCATTCTCTTATATACCATATTGCGCAAATTTCCAGAGATGTATGCATGCAGCTTTGACTATATCTGGCCACAGAAAGTTTGATGATCTAATCGCCGCGTGGAGCGTCCTTACGTCTGACCTTGTTGCTCCCTAGTAGTCGACTGAAGAGTGGAATGGTGCGTGCTGCTAACTGGCGTCATCTCGTAAATTGTCTTTCAGATTTACCCTGGTATGCCTGATGACGAAACTTTTAATTCATAATTATATATATATATATATATATATATATATATAATGTCTAGTTGTGACAATGTTGGGCACCAAGATTGTTTTTTTTTCAGTAGTTTTACTGATAAAAAGCATTTTACCAAGTAGGTCTTATATATATATATATATATATATATATATATATATATATAAAGAGTGTATCGAGACACCAATCAATTTTCTAAACATATACTGTTAAATATAAAAGACAATGAATGTCTATTATGTTTAATCATGAGCCGTTCTAAACATCGTATTTGGATTTAATTTCAGGTGAAAATAAAGACAAAAATTCTCCAATATTTGGATATCATCGTCGGTGATTGGGGATGCTATTGTATTACCGTCTTAATAACCTCTCTGAAGATGGCTCATGTGAGCCGAAAGCTTCGAACCAAATTAATAAAACATTATCCAAATGTTGGAGAATTTTTGTCTTTCTTTTCAACTGAAATTAAAGCCAAAATACGATGTTTATAACGGCTCATGATTAAATATATATATATATATATATATATATATATATGTGTGTGTGTGTGTGTGTGTGCGCGTGTGTGTGCGCGTGTGTGCATGTGTGTTCGTGTGTGTGGGCGTCCGCGTATATGTGCATGTGTGTTTATACTGACAGTATTATATATATATATATATATATATATATTATCAGCATGCGGTGTAGATATAGAAGAATCCAAAGGAGTATCCTCTACATACAATGGATAGGATAACTCTCTAAGAGAGCTCTAAATATATATGTATATAAATACATATAGAGCAAATAAAAGAAAAATTAAGACAGATACATTATTTCATGGCAAATCGGAAGTGTAGGCCTTTTTCAGGAGAACCATCATCAGATTCCGCCTTTACTGTACGAAATATTTTACACGAATATATATATATATATATATATATATATATATATATATATATATAATATTTTCATGTAACTTGTTTGCCGTCAAAACTAGACCTGATTAGTTCTTTTTGCTCCTTCATAACGAATATAACTTTTATTTTCTTGCCGATAATGAAGAATACATTGGATATATAATTCACAACAATATATGAATATATGTGTGGATTGGAGGGAAGAGAAGAGGGAAGTTTTTAAAATTTTTATTACTCAACCCCAAGATATGTGAGCATGAGCATATACATTGCCTATTTGATACATAGCACATAAATGAAGATTACTCATTTCGCCCATCCAGTCTCCGCCTTTTCTTTTCAGTTAAAGCCATAACCTTGTGAGTCACAGAATACCGTTTGTTTGTTGCCTATGCTTGTTTGGTGACACTCCTCGCCATCCTTAATTTGTCCATGTGTGATTATTTTTTGTGGGGAAACCTCAAGGCGTATATGTATGAACATCAGCCTCATACATTTGACGATTTAAAGAAAGCTATGTGCGTTGTGGTACAGTGAATATCGGCTCAGAACGAAAAATCGGGGAAATGAGTTCGAATTCCAGTTGAATGCATTGCATTCACTTACGCGCAAATACCCTTGGGAAAAGTATTAATCCGTTTCTTCCTTTCCTGTTATGGGTTAAATAACAGGACAGATTGGGTTCTATAGCCTTGGCTGGCAACCAGTCTACCACAGAAAGTAATGGCAGCCTACTGCGGGATAATCTTCTGCCCAGTCAGTCATGTCTCTTTCGAGACATGATCGCCCAAGCGTGTTTCACGTGTGGCACTTAACTGACTGATTTGTGTGGAAATTGTATGGAGGTCAACTTCGAATGCATCATTGAAAATGGACATTAGGGATATTGTTTTCCGCACTTGATTTTGTCAAATGCTAATTCAAAACGAACACACTGATATCAATAAAAAATTTGGAAGCTAACAGTAATGAATTTGTGAAATTTTCAAAAACGTCCACCCGCCCGCTCTGCGTCAACCTGTATAAACGCATATACGTTTCACTTTTATACGTTTTATCTACGCACAGTTAGATATAAATATATAATTACATAACTATATACAATTTCCTACGTAGAGATTTTGCACAGACATATATTTCTTTCTGTAATATATATATATATATAAATATAATCACCGGATTTATATATATAATAATCGAAAATCCTATATATATATATATATATATATATATATATATATAGGATTTTCGATTATTACTATGGATGATACATATTTCACCGCTTGGATGTTCTTATCGTGGCTCGTCAGACCCAAACGTTTGACAAGCCACGATAATATCATCAAAGCGGTGAAATATGTATTATCCATAGTAATGATCGAAAAGCCTTTATAAATTATATTTCTCTGTTAAATTAAATAAATGAATTTATCATTGAGTTCTCATGAGTTCGTCTCATTTGGAATATACCTGGATAACATACCAAGTGTACTATGTTATATATATATATATATATATATATAGAGAGAGAGAGAGAGAGAGATAGATAGATAGATAGATAGATAGATAGATAGTGTATTGTGAGATTACATGTGACAATTAAAATTTTTTGTGTAAAATAATATAATAATAATAAACTAAATTTTATCAAAGCAGCTGCTCAAGCTGTTGTCAATGACAACTTACACAGCCTTGAATCTATATCTGACACTTCGACAAACATTTTTGCACGAGTCTCTTTGTCTATTAATTACTTGAAATGCATCTCTTATTTCAAATTCGCCTACATTTCTTGACTTTTTTTCTATAAACTTTGTCCTTAATTACTCCCAAAAAGAAAAAAAAATCCATTGGGGTCAAGTCACGTGAACATGCTGACCAATCAATTGGACCACATCGGCTAATCCATTTTTCAGGAAATAGATCATTCAAATACTCACGGACTGATGTTGAATATTATGGAGAGTCTCATACAAAAAATACGTATTAAGAAGGTACAGCCATGGATGAAATCATTATAACTTCTAATTTATATATATGGTACAATAGATAAATTGTCCTTTAATTAACGCAAGATAGAAAATAACACTCATATCATCTCATTTTACTGACATATTTACACACAAAAATTCTGAAATACTAAAGAATAAATACATTCAATAAAATCGCCATTGACTTCAACCACAACCTCCACACGGCTTCGGATCTCTTGCATCTCTTCTGGACGGTCTCCTTTGGTCAATACTACTATAAACACTGCCTCATGTTCATGTTTGGCATTACAAAGTGTTTTGGTGCTCTCTAGCTCAAGTGGTCCTTACACATAATGAAATTGGGGTTGCAGACTGGGGGAGTTAGGTGGCCTGATGTAAGGCGTAATATAATCGCAGAAATTATCTGACTAACATGACTGGGTTCTGCTGCTTGCGTGGCATGGTGCAGAATTCTTATGCCAGACATAGGATCATCCGGCTGTCTTCTTCTTGACCCAGAGCAGCAGTTTAAGCAGGCCTTCCTCGAGCCTGTGACTCTGTAAGAATTTGAATGAAAGGCATATTGCCGCCATCATTAGTGATAATTCCAAACATCATGATGTTGACTGGATATATCGTCCAAGTCTTTCTGAATCACCTGCACTATCCTCAGCTTGACAGCCAAATGATTTGAAATGTTTATATTAGAGTTCCGCCACGAATGCCAAGCAGAATTGTAGTAGATAGACTTAACTATCGCCCGGTTCACACTCCACCCACGTCTATTGAACAAGTGAAGGGGAGGCTCACACCTTGCTTCCTGTTTAGGATGTGGTTCCCGGCTTTTCTTTTCTTCTTTATTTTTCCAAATTTTTTCTTTTTTTTTGTTCTCAATTGGAGTAGATAGACTTAACTATCGCTCGGTTCACACTCCACCCACTTCTATTGAACAGGTGAACAGGCTCATCCCTTGTTTCCTGTTTAGGATGTGGTCCCCGGCTTTCTTTTTTGCCTATCATTCTACTCTTAACTAGCCCCATGCGCATCAGTGGCGTTACTGCCTTGCTTGGTTGGGGTGATATGATTAAAAAAAAAAAAAAGAATAGAATGGTGTTTCCGAACGTCCAACAGAGCGAATTGTGTCATGGTGATCGTTTCCTTAAAGACAGTACCCAAAACTGTCGACAAAATCAAAAACAAAACATGCATGTTCATAAGTAAAAATATTACTGGCGACAATTTACCCATCGCACCTAAACACATATATATATATATATATATATATATATATATATATAAATATGATCGTCCTTGCATAACCATAAACTACATCCTGCAGCAAGGCCTCTTCTCAGGAAAGCGTGGAAACAACCTCCTAATTTCTACTTTTCCGATGCCCTCCTTGACTTGGAGTGTTAACACCTGTTCGGGTCCTAGATATGGGCAAGTACCGAATTCTCAAACTTGGATCAACGCATTATGAAAATAAAAAAAAATAGATTTTTATAGTGAAAAAAAATACCTGCAAGAGCTCTTCTTTTTAAATATTAACAGCAATACATTTTACTCTAGAGAAAAATTCACATTACCAGAATATATCAAAGAAACCTGATATAAAACTGAATTCTTGCAAAGAACACATATTCTATTGATATAAATCTATTGTAAAATTTTAATTAGGATTAAATAACCCAATGCTTTTTCTATGAAATATGAATATGTATATTCTTACCAATCGGCAATTAAAAATGTATATATAATTAAATAAATATCTAAACTTATTTATAAATGAAACTTTGTCTGTGTGTGTGTGTGTGTGTGTGTGTGTGTGTGTGTGTGTGTGTGTGTGTGTGTGTCCATTACCTATAGACTCCGAAACGGCTGAACCGATTTTCTTGAACATTTACACAGTTGTACTATAAGCGTCTGCGAGTGTTCTTAGTTAGGTTTTGTGTCGAGGTACCCCCGATAAATATCGAAAATCGATAATCAAAAAAGTCGGATTATAGAAGAAAGAGTCCAATTTTAATCAAATTTGATACTTTCATAGACAAAGACATAAGAAACGATATTCAGAAGTTTCAAAGTTGCAGTTCTTACATTAGTGCAGGAAAATGATTATATATATATATATATATATATATATATATATATATATATATATAAGGCAATATGCTTGTGTGTGTGTCTGTTTATCTGTCTGTATGTCCTTCATACAAATCCACAATTTTTAACGATTCTCACCAAACTTCTCACAAATAATCTTTAGGCTGAGTCTGAGCTCCAACACCATAGATTAGCTTTAAAGCTTTCATTACACCCGATCAACGCCGGGCTATACTGGTAGTGTACTATATTTACATGCATATTATGTACAGGTATCTCTTTGTCTATGTATACCTGTCTGTCTGTCTGTCTGTCTGTCTATATATATATATATATATATATATATATAACTCATGATAAACTTGTTGACTATTGCACCACTTCGAAAAATCCAAATGGTTTTTTTTCTAAAATAGTTTAATTGTGTCACAAAATCGAAAGTACGTATTACCCAGTGATTATCAAACTCCGTACTCAGTTGTAATTTATTAAGCAAGAAAAGCTTGGTATTCGTTTTACCAAGTGGACATTCGCAATATAAGACAAATCTTTAATGAATGTGAAATTACCCATTTGTTCTTTATTTTGTATGTAACCCCACTCATTTTTCATACCTAAGTTTTAATTGAATTTTCAAAGATAATTTTTTTTATTGACGCTTTCAATTTAACAGTAATTGAATGCTAAATGATTTACTATTTCCGGTAAGCAAAATTTTCTGATGTATTTAAAAAAAAAATTATATTGATTGGAATTTCAATTTTTTAGAGTTTTCAAAAATTTCATCAATTTCCCTCTATTTTGACAGCTTGACATATTTGTAAACAAAAGTCAATTCTCTGTTTTAAAAATTTGCAAAAATAAAATAAGCATCTATGACAAGTCATTTTTTAGAAAATTAGCAAAATACAAAGTGAAATTAATTTGATTTCCACAAGTAATACTTGCGAAATGGGATGAAATCAAAGAATAAAAAACATTTCTTAATCGTGGAGGTCTAAAGTGATAGATGTGTGGAGTGAGTGATGACAGCCAGATGTGGTGAATAGCTAAGTATGATTGACCAGATTTGACAAAATTTTCTACTTGTCCTTTAGGAGTAGAAGCCCTGAAACACGTGACATGTTTATGTAACACAGAAAATAACATACTTAAAAAAATTTCCTATACACAAAAATAATTAAAAAATATTTTAGCAATATTTTGACTCGAAGATTTGTATTAAACCTTTGAATTTTCGATTAGAAAATATAGTTTTAACTTATTAACTTCATAACGTAACCGCGACAAGCTTTAAAGAATTTTAAAATTATTTTAAATATTATAATTAAAATTTCCGTAAAAGTCATCGTTCATGGAAATATTTTTTCAGCGTATAATTTCTTCAATATATATATATACATATATATATATATATATATATATATATATATATATATATATATATGTGTGTGTGTATTATGTGTGTGTGCGTTTAAAAGCAATTTGAAGCTTATTTAATTAAATAATGTTATAGTTTTATTGCATTTTTTATTTTAATATTCGAAGCAGATTTTTAGGAAAATGACTATTTCGAAAAAATACATGATTTACATTCCCTAAAGAATCCTGTGTTTAACTAATGAAACATATTTTCGATACAAAATTTATTTCTTTAACTCTTATGGAATTTACGCAGAAATGGGACTTAACAGATGTGAAAAAATACTTTTATTAAGATTTTACCAAAATAATCATTTCAAAAATAATTTTATTCATTTGTGTATAAGTCCTGAAAGTTTCATTAAAACACGACAATTATTTGATTTTTGCATGAATTTTTATATTAATGCGTTTTTCACGGAAAAAATGAGTTGTGCAATATTATATTATTCATAGACAACTCTACTAACAATTTGATTATCCCACTGATGGAAAAAAAAGACCACAAAAAAAAAACAAGAGCTTTACCAAAATGTCGAACGTGTTAGAAAGGATTAAGAAATTAAAAAAAAAATAATGAAAAATTTCTTTGCCCTTTCCTCTTAATAAATAACATTGACGTGAAAACTTTGATCTTATTAAATTTGAGGACATTTTTCTTCATACTGTGTTGTTTTTTAGCGAATTAGTGGCGGTATCTACATATATACATTACCGGCCATAATTATTAGGCCACCCTAGTTTGTTAAAAGAAATGATGTATTTCATACTATTTTTAGTATTTATTGCCCAAGTGGATAATTCTAAATGAAAATAGAATGGTTCTTTTGTAATTATTACTTTGCAAAATTTTACAAGGCAAGGAAGTAAAATTCCCTGATTCACAATACTCTCTGCTCTTTTGAACAGGAGTAGCGTTTTATCATTGTTTCCTGTTTAGGATAGGGTTTCCGTTTCCTTCTAAAATTCTACAACTACATTCTACAACTCTTTACTTCTAAGGTCTCCGATTGAACACTTGTAATGTGCGTCGACCATGCTTGGTACAAAGTCACTTCAAAAAATAGCCGACAATTTACGTATTTAAAGATATCATCAGGTTATTGAAAAATAAGTGCTGTCAATTGGCGTAAATGTTTTTACGAAGAAGAAGAATGTTCGATGAGAAAATGTATGGAATTGAATTGCCCACTGAGTTCATGCCTTTGTAGTAGCAAGTAGCTAAGTGTTTTTTGGCGTAGAATGATAGAAGCAGAATGTAAAGTCTAATGTTCCTGTTTTCTTTGGTAAGTAGGCAACAGTGTGCGAGAGAAGGTAAAACAAATAAAGAAATTGTACTTAGAGTGTCCTTTTGTTGTTGTTGTTTTCTTTGGAGGTGTGAAGTCAAAATGAAGAAAAGAAAATTGGAAGTAAAGGCGGGACGTGATGGTATCAGCTTGAAGTTTCTTCTTTACATTGTGAGATGCTATCAGATACCTCACCCATTCTGACTGTTTTTGACCGGTCAGAGGATGTCCTTATATAGGGAATCTCATCATGTAATGGGTTCCAGGAGGCATGTAGTATTGTAGTTAAAATTCTTCAAAAGGAAATGTAAGTATTTAAAATGTCCCAAAGAAATTAAGAGTTCATAGTTAATAGTAGCAAGTAGCTAAGTGTCCCTGGCATATACTGATAGTAGCAGAATGTAAAGTCTTATGTTCCTTCCTCTTATTGTTATGTTGGCGACAATGAAACAAAATAAAGAAAGATGGTTAAAACAAATAAAGAAATTGTATTTAGAGTATCCAGTTTTTGTTGTTGTTGTTGTTGCTGTCTTTGACGGCTTGAAATGAAAATGAAAATTGGAAGATAAGGTCGAATGAATCTGTGATCCGCCCTTACGTCCGGGTGGCGTGGAGTGAAAAAGAAGAAAATAAATTTGGGAAGAAGAGGTTGGCGAGACGTGACCGAGTTAGATTAAAGTTTCTTCCTTACATTGTGAGATGCTATCAGATACTGCTCCCATTCAGACTGCTTTGGAATTTCTTTTGTTACATTGCCAGATGATCCGCCAACTAACCGTTGCCAATGCTGACTGATTTTGACCGGTCAGCGACGTGTTTTAAATAGTGAAGCTTTGCCGGCTCCAGCAGGCTATTTTCACATTTTGGCGTGAAAAAACATCATATATAAACTTTCGATTTTTAATCCAATCTGGATCCATAAAATTTTTGCTTTTCACACTGCCTTGTGAAACTTTGCTTTGGTTTGAGTTTTTTCCAAAATGTTTTTAGTAGTTTGAATCCACATTTGCGGGTGTGCAATTTTACTTTGTCTGTTATAGTTGGGTTTTTTTAAATTTTTTTTAGTCGTTTGGATCCGATTTTGCGGGTGTGCAATTTTACTTTGTGTGTTTTAGTTAGTTGATGGAGTATTTAGGATTGGTATCCAAAACAATGAAATTTTATTCACTATATTTTTCTTCTTCTCTAGTAAGAACAGATTCGTTTTTTAATTACTCGGATCACACTCCTTCTTGCTCTTTTGAACAGGAATAGAAGTTTATACATTGTTTCTGATTAGTATAACATTTCGGGTCCCTTCTGAATTCTCGTCAATTTTATAGTTATAACAGCTGAACTCTAAAATGTATTCACTAATTAAATCTTGTCCCCTTGACGCCTAAAGGTGGTCGCTATCTTTCCTGAGTAGCCCCAACGGCTTCATCTTTTTTCTTTGCCCTTTTTTGCACTCATACATTTGTCGGTTTAACCCTCTAGGGCCATTCGTATCATATTTGATACAGTATTTCCCTATAAGGAAACATTTGGTATTTCCCTATAAGGAAACATTTGGTATTCATTGACTGAGCAGTCAGTACTGCTTTCATTTGAAATTTATAAAATATTTCTCTTAAAAAATTTTTCAGGAAAATATTTCTTTCAAGGCTTGTTTTCATACTGTATCAAATATGATACGAATGGCCCTAGAGGGTTAATAGTAATTTAAAATATATACCTAATATATACATTAGATTTTACAGAGTGTCGTACCTTCGTGAGTCGTTAAGCAGTTAAGTCGTTAGAAGAGTAGTAGCATTTTGTAACGACGAGGTGTTGAAATATTTCATCGGTCGATTAAGAAGAGATGGGGAAATGATGATTGTTCCAATTTTGGGAAGATGGTCTGACTGAGAACTTTTCAGCACCCAGTCATAAATTCATACATAAAAATAAAAACTGTTATTAATTACGAAAATAAAATCAAAAATCCTGTATTACTTATAGGTTACTAAAATACACTCAGCTATCTATCATTGATTTAGATGGATATTAATGGGTTAAAATTAATACAAGGCAGTAGAAATGTTACCAAGAATTTTAAAAATCATTCACCATGAAATTTACCCCATCTTTTTTTTTTTTTTTGGATAGCCTTAATTCTTTCGCTCTATAATAATTTTATTATTGACGTTCAAAATAAAACCAAGTGAATGAATGTAAAACGTGTGGAAGGTTTTGTTAAATTTTGAAAACAGATAATGTTTAAACAATTTTTTTCTCTATTCGTCAGGAAAATTTATCTTGTTAATTCCGAAGACATAACAAATAAATTTCAAAATCAACTCTATATTCTGTACATTACTTGCATTTGCATATTGTAAATTACACGAAGAAATGCGCGAAAGAAAAGTAATATTTTTAAGTTATTAAACCTGGAAAAGAACAGGACAAGTTATTAAACCTGGAAAAGTAAAAGACAAAATATTCTAATGAAGTAAAAAAGAGAAGAAATTTCTTACTTGAAATATTGCATTCAAATTTTATTTTTAGCTACGATATTTTAAGTAAGAAATTTCTTATTTTTTACTTCACTAGAATATTTTTTTACTTTTCCGGGTTTAATAACTTGTCCTGTTCTTTCCAGGTTTAATATAATCGTAAGAATATTACTTTTCATGTGCGCATTTCCCCATGTAATCCAGGGTTTTTCCAAGTATTTGCTCTTAATTTAATATGAACTTAATGCTGAGAAGATGTTACAAATAGAAATTATATGCTATTGATAAAAAAACCATAAAAAATTGATTATAACTAATTCTGATAATCAATTCTGATAAAATTTGATTGACAGAAAAGATATCATCAGAATTTAAATATTAAAACCCGCATGCAAAAATATCAAGCAGAAAAAAGTTATAAAGAATAAGATTTATTATTAGAGGCGTTTGTCACTCAATCACTTATGTACTTATGTAGTTAGTCTCCCTTTTCAAACTTCACATATTTGTATATAACTTTTTTTCTAATGAACTAAAATTTAAAATCTTTTTCAAAAATGTAGCTAAGGAGGTGTCTTATCTAACTCTGTAAACCGTTTGAAATTTGGTTGAGAACTGAACTTGTGGTGAAGCTTGAAAGCTGTCTAGATTCACTCACTGTCGGACTTAAGATTATATTTAACCCCTGCCGTGGTTGAATGATATAGTACAAATATATGTTTATTCATTTCTTGCTGTAGTTATTTACATGACTATGTTCTGCTGTATTCCAACATGAATGTCTTTACACAACAATACTGAGAGATTTTTCAGTTTTTATTTCATTTTATAGGGCTTTGTAGCTGGGAGTATATATTTTATGGGATTTTACAGCTAGGAGTATAGCTGGTGGTCTTTATTTAAGGACTTTGCTGGAATGTTTATCTTAAGTTTATCTTGCGTGATATATCAGCTAAAGGAGGTTTTATTTGTAAAAAATGTGATGTTTTATTTAACTTTTTCTGATAGTCTCAAAAGTTTGAAGAAAACCAATGATTTATAATGTCAATCCACCATTGAAAATGTGAATAATAACGGTGTAAACCTCGTGATCAAATCTATAATCATAAAGTTGTTAATACTAGTAATTCTTAAACGGATTTAAGTCTTCACATCATAAACCATGATTAAAAAAATTAAGAATTTAAACTGGATGCTAATTTGAAAAATTAGTCAATCATGAAAACAAAACTCCTTAAAATTATGAAAATAAAGTTGATTAAAGCCAAATTATTCTCATAATTATCTAATTATTAGACACATGGACTACATTTTGGACACAAAAACGATTGAATGTATGAGAGAATTAGCAATAAACTATCTCGTAATTATTATTATTATTATTATTATTATTATTATTATTATTATTATTTACAGGGATGTGCAGGAGGTAGTGATGTACAAGTAATTTAATGATGAGAGACTAGGAAGGAGAAATAGGTAAACTTGGTTCGAATTCCAGTCAAGTTTGTTAAACTCATTTTCGCACAAATAAACATCTATTGGTTAAATAAGAGTACAGACGGCAACGAGTCTAGGAGAAGGACAACTCTAAATACGAAATCTGGGGTAGGCTGAGATGGTGACATTTAGGACGGAACTGCTTAATTATTGATCGTCCTCGGCTAATATATTTACTGATACCACAGACAAATTTAGTCCATCTATTCTTCATATAATGTACCTTATCCACAAGATATGCCGTTATTTTTTCGCTCGACTTTTTGATCACAGAGAAGATATTGTGACATGCGATCTGTTGGTTGCTATCATAAATTTTTATTATTTTTTTAAAAAAATCCACTTCCGTTCGTTTCATTCTACTCTTTCTCGCTACTTTTGCTATTATGCCATCTTTATTTATCTCCTTTCTTACTGCACTATATTTCTGATACTTTCTTTTTATTTACCTTAAATTTTTTTCCTCTGTTGCTTTCTGTTTATTCTCCTTTTCTTAGTTCTTACACTCTTTTTATTGATCCTTACTCTCTTTTTCTCAATCTAATACTCATTTTCTTGGTTCTTGTTCTTTTTTCCATTATCCAATATTTTTAGTTTGGTCCTTACTCCTCTTTAATTGATCCTTACTCTCCTTTTCTTTGTTCCGTGCTCTCCTTTTCTTAAACCTAGCTTTCCTCTTTTTAGTCCTTATTCTCCTTTTCTTGATCCTTATTTTTCATTTCTTTGTCTTTATTCTCATTTTCTTGATCATTGCTTTCTGTTCTTGATCCTTACTCTTCTTTTCCTTGTTCTTGCTCCCCTTTTCTTGATCCTCGGTTTTCTTTTTTAGTCACTATTCCCCTTTTCTTGATCCTTACTCTCCTTTTGCTTGTCTTTACTCTTTTTTCTTGATCCTTACTCTTCTTTCCTTGTCTTTACTCTCCTTTTCTTGATCCTTGCTCTCCTTTTCTTGATCCTTGCTCTCCTTTTCTTGATCGTTACTCTTCTTAACTTGATCCCTTTCTTTTTTTTACCCTTTTTCTCTTTTTGATCCTTACTCTCTTTTTCTTGATCCTTATTCTCTTTTTCTTGATCCTTACTCTTCTTTTCTTAATCTTATTCTCAATTTCTTAGTTCTTACTCTCCTTTCCCTTCTCCATTCTTTCTAGTTTATTTATCTTCTATCTTGTTCCGATCAATCACGTGACCGTCTTGGATCTCTTTTCCATTAGACCCCGCATTCTTGTTTTCGCACCCGGTCTCTGACTCCTTTGTGTTCGTCGTACTTTCAATAGCTTCCTTCACTCGCCTTTTATTCTAGCTGCAATCGCTCTCGTCCAAAGTATATTGGCAGCCTTTTCCTACCATTTCATTATTCTAGTGTTATCGAACGAGCCCTTGCACCTCCCACTGGACCCGCCCTACTGTGTCACCTCATTAACAACTCGAAATACAATTATGTCAGATTTTATTCATACGGGAGATGAATTCTGTCGGGTTGTTGGTCTGTGCAGTCTTTGACAGAAGGTTTTTATAATTATATTATTCATATCCCTTTCTTTTTCATTCCTACATCCTCTCTTATCATTTTCCCCACTTTTTTTTCTGTACGTCTGCTTTCTTCAAACTGCTATCATTTCCTTCTTTTCTCGTCTTTCTTTTCTCGTCTTCCTTTTTTCGCCGTGTATTTTAACTGTCTTCACGCCTCTCCTGAAAATGATTCCATAGCAGCATCCCTATTGAAAGTCACCAACGTAAATATCATTATCTCTCTAGCCTTTATGATTAACCCGGACTGTTGGTAGTACAGTTTGTTCACCGTCGGCAACGATTGCAACTTTTTCGCTATCATACTCATTCCGACGGATAAGATAATTATCTAAACGTGGCTTAGTTGTGGCACAAGGCCGAAAGTATGGAATATCTAGTGACGATTGAAGAAATTATTTTCTAGACGACGGTTGGATCACTGTGTCGTGATAGGATGTTTTTTTACGCCTGAATCCATCTTGGACATATAAAAATCAACCATCCGTCCGTGTATGAAACACTGCTGTCATATATGGTCAGGCGCCCCCGCTGTTCATCTCAGTGTTCTAGACAGGCTCCAATTGAGAATCAGTCATGTGATAGGTACCGACTTGGCGGCTCGACACCAGCCACCTTTTCACTGACGGGATGTGGCCCCCTTCTTTCGAGTTTTATAAATATTTTCATGGATTCTGCTCCGACGAACTTAAGTCACTGGTGCCCCTGCCACATGAGTTTACTCGTGCACCCAGACTGGCAACTGGGTCTCACCCATTCACAGTTAGATCAACCAAATGCAGCCGACAATTCTACTCCATCAGCTTCTTTTCTCGCACTTCCCGCCTGTGGAACTCTTCCATAATCTTGCTTTCCTGGCGTCTACAAATTCAATGATTTTAAATGCAATGTCATTACCCATCACTTAGCCACTTGACTCCATATCTTTCTGCATCACCCTGTGTATCGTTTCTTTTTTCTCTACTTTTGCAATTGTCATCACACCTGTATTCCCATCCTTATCCTTGCTCCTTTCTCTGACACCCCCCTGTAACTGTTTCGTCATTCTCTTTATTCTCCTCCTATCTAATCCTTTTCTCTTATGTAGCCCCCTGCGCATTAGTGGCGTTACCGTTTTGCTTGGGGTGAAAAGATTAAAAAAACTCAAATGCGACAGAAGGAAGAAAGTGTAGAGCACCCACTGAGTCGTAATTAATCAAGCGGGATTGGCTTGCTAACTTTTACACGACGTCGAAGTGTACACAAATGATTTTCTTAGAGTATCTTAGATGTGGTAAAATGAGGAGCGTCCAGTGAGGATCGAACTCACTACTCATTTTTTTTTAATAGACCTAGTGACACATGCTTGCTAATCATTACAGCAATTTGAAGCTCGCAATAGCTACGGATACCTTTATTTCGGTTCCGACTCCAAAGAAACAGTCTTTATTTATCATTGATAACTTTTATCCTCTGGATCCTAAAATCAGACAGGTACAAGAATTTAAATACCTGTGAAGTGTTATAAAAGAATTTAAATACCTGTGAAGTGTTATAAAAGACGACAGAAAGAGCGACACTGTGATCAGAAGTTGTATTGGCATAGCGAAGGACACATTTCCAAAGCTTAGTAGGTTATTGAAAGACAGGAAAATTTCGTTGGAAACAAAGAAAGGAATAATGAACAATTACGGGATATCTGTAAAATGAAATGGCAGCAAAGCTGAACAATCTCGTTAAAATTGAACAAAATACTCGAAGCAACAGAAATGTGGTTCTACAGAAGGATGTTGAGGATAACATAGACCGAACATGTGAGCAACGACGGAGTTTTAGAGAGAATGGAACCAAAAAGAAATTTTCTGCTTAACATCAGTTAGAAAGAGTTAAACTTTCTGGGACTCGTAATAAGGAAGCTGTGCTTGGAGAATCTGATACTCAGGGGGCGGACAGAAGGACCGAGAGAAAGTAGAAAGCAACGTGTGACATACTTGAATTGCTTAAGCAAATGGATGGTAAAGCAGGGTTTTGGAGATATACCAAGACAAAAATATTAAAAATTATAAAAGATATGAAATTGTAGAGGGCCATGATCACCTACGTCCTGAAGATTGCATGAACTATTGCTTTCCATTGAAAAGAGCAAAGAAGAGGAAAGAGTAAAAAACTTTTGCATAGACGGCGTTTATGATGGTTATAACGGCACCAGTTTTTCGCTTCTGGATTTATGTAGCCACAGTGATGATTACAAATACATTGTGTATTCTCATTATGATAATTTTATCATTTCTTTTGAATTCTGCTGTATACACATTGAGTTCCGGTTCCCAACCAGAGATATAAGACCAGAAATGGTGTCGTAACATTTTCCATTGAGCATTTTTAGAGTAAAAAAATAAAAATAAATTAACAGTATAAGAGTTCACATATTTTACATAAATGAAACTTTTCGTAAGATGTGAGCTGTACTTGTAAAAGTTTTGCATTTCTCTAAAGCATGGGCTACCACTTCAATGAAAACCATTTCCAAGCAAACCGAGGTCTCTAGCTACAACTGGAATTATTGGTGTCCTCAAGCGCCATATTTTAGATATTTCAATTTCAAGATCCTTGTATTCTGATAATTCTTTATGGAGATCTTCAAAGATACATTACTATCTGCAGGAATTTCTTTTATAATCATATTGCTCCAAGCAAGGCGATTTACTGCTACTGGTGCGCAGGGGGTTACATAGGAGGAAAGTTGTGAGAAAGACGGAGAAAGGAGCATGAGAGAGAGGATACAATTCAGTGAGATAGGCGGGCTATTGTCTTTATATTTAAAATCCTGGAGATTGTAGCTGTTGGGGGAAGCGAAAGGGAATTCCACAGGCGGCAAATGCGAGAAAAGAAGCTTCTTTATTGGTTTCACAGTAAAATGGTGGGACCTAGTTGCTCGAGTAAATTCATACATAGGGGGAACGAATTGAAATGTTTTGAACAAAGCATATTCTGCTTGATGTGCGTTTGTGGTGCAGTGGATATCGGCTCGGAACGAGAAAACGGAGAGACGAGTTTGAATTCCAGTTGAATTCATTGCATTCACTTACGCGCAAATAACTTTGGGAAAGATATTAATCCGTCTCTTCCCTCCGGTTATGGGTTAAATAACAGAACAGATTGGGTTCTATAGCCTTGGCTGACTACCAGTCTACCACAGAAAGCAATGGCAACCTTCTGCGGGATAATCTTCTGCCCAGTCAGTCATGTTTCTTTCGAAACATGATCGCCCAAGCGTGTATCACGTATGGCACTTAACTGATTGATATTCTGTTCTTGTCTGAGAGATTTGCTTTGGTTGTTCTGTGCGTTTGTGGTGCAGTGGTTATCGGTTGGGAACGAGAAATCGGAGAGCCGAGTTTGAATTCCAGTTGAATTCATTGCATTCACTTACGCGCAAATAACTTTGGGAAAGATATTAATCCGTCTCTTCCCTCCGGTTATGGGTTAAATAACAGAACAGATTGGGTTCTATAACCTTGGCTGACTACCAGTCTACCACAGAAAGCAATGGCAACCTTCTGCGGGATAATCTTCTGCCCAGTCAGTCATGTTTCTTTCGAAACATGATCACCCAAGCGTGTATCACGTATGGCACTTAACTGATTGGTATTCTGTTATTGTCTGAGAGATTTGCTTTGATTGTTCTGGGTGTATTTTAAAGTCACATAAAAGTGTTACAGTTCCTATGTTTTTAACAGGGATTGGATGATATTCATACCAAATTTCTTATAATTGTCCATTGCATGTTTTGCAATGCAGATTTTTCTCCACTCTGTCATGGCCACTTATAAATTCACTCGGTGATAATTCCGTTCACTTCAGAAATTTTAATCTGGAAATAAAGTGACAGAAAGTTGTTTACAGAACTCTAGCAGTCTGATAGAAGTTTTTAAAAAATTCCGTAACTTATTATTATTTAATTTGATTTTTTCTCCGACTCTTTTCGGCCATGATAATAATATTTCTATTACTAACCGCGGTTAATTAAAAGAACATTTTTAATCTGCACAGGAATTGTTCATAGTTGTTCTAACACTTGTTCTAACACTTCTAGTGATGTCGGGTACCCATAAAACTATGTCGGGTACCCATAAAACACTTTATTATTATCATTACTATTATTATTAAAAGTTTTGTCAAGCTCAGTCAGTCAGTTAAGTGCCATAACGAAACACGCTTGGGCGATCATGTCTCGAAAGAGACATCACTGACTGGGCAGAAGATTATCCCGCAGTAGGTTGCCATTAATTTCTGCGGTAGACTGGTTGCCGATCAAGGCAATAGAACCCAATCTGTCCTGTTATTTGACTCATAGCTGGAGGAGGAAGAGTTGCAATATATTTTTATGTAGTAATTAGTGGGAGATCAGTTTATTACTTCATAACAATAGAAAACCGATCCTCCACTTTATGACCAGTAGAAGCCTTAATCATGATTCCTTTTCAGTCAGTCAGTAATGCGTCATACGTGAAACACGCTTGAGCGATCATGTCTCGAAAGAGACATGACTGACTGGGCAGAAGATTATCCCGCAGTAGGTTGCTATTGCTTTCTGCGGTAGACTGGTTGCCGACCCAGGCTATAGAGCCGAATCTGTCTTGTTATTTACCCATAACTGGAAGGAAGAGACGGATTAATACCTTTCCCAAGGGTATTTGCGCGTAAGCGAATGCAATGAATTCAACTGGAATTTGAACTCGGCTCCCCGATTTCCCTGCCTCCAAAAGAATTAATTTAAGATCACATTTTTATTATAGGAATGGCTAATTGAAAATTACAAATTGCAAGTCTTAGTTTTGCATTCTTCAAAACTGGTCGGAATGTGTTGACGGTGTTTTGAAGGCAACCCAACAGAGAATTACTAATTTATCTAGAACTAGCAGTATAGCCCGGCGTTGCTCGAGGGTAATGAAAGTTTTAAAACTAATCCATGGTCCTGGAGCTCTGACTCAGCCTAAAGAATGTTTGTGTGAAGTTTGGTGAGAATCCGATAAAAATTGTGGATGTGTATAAAGGACATACAGACAGATAAACAGACACACACACAAACATCTTGCCTTTTATATATATATATATATATATATATATATATATATATATATATATATTATCGATTTTCTGCACTATTGTAAGAACTGCAACCTTGAAACTTCTGAATATCGTTTTTTATGTCTTTGTCTATGAGCGTATCAAATTTGTTTAAAATCGGACCATTCCTAAAACCCAATTTTTTCGATTATCGATTTTCGATATTTTCGATATGTACTATAAGCAGACGCTTATAGTACAACTGTGCGAATTTTCAAGAAAATCGGTTTAGCCGTTTCGGAGTCTATAGGTAACGGACACACACACACACACACACGTACACACACACACACACAGTTCCATTTATAAATAAGTTTAGATTAGTACTATTTCTGAACACTGCAAATTCAAATATGAAGACAGTAAAAACATATGCTAACAAAGAACAACGTGAAAATGTTTAACGTATTGGCCGAAAGCACTTGGGTCGATATTACTAGGGAGAATCCCATACTCGCTTAGACCACATGAAAAACTCTGTAAGATGAGCAAGACAGAATATTTTTCCTTGCAAGCTACATTAAAAAAAAATATATCTAAAGGAAAATTTTCTGCCCATATGTTTGTGTGTGTGTGTGTGTGTGTGTGTGTGAAGATTATGAATATCCTAAAATATAGAAAAAAAATATATAGCTTACAAGTAAATGAACTACATCCCTACGTAGGTGAGCGGCTCACGACAATAGACAGATAGAGAGATATCCACAGACTGATAGATAGATAGATAGATAGATAGATAGATAGATAGATAGATAGATAGATATGAGTAGACTAAAATAGGTAGATATGAACAGACTGAAAGATAGATAGATAGATAGATAGATAGATAGATAGATAGATAGATAGATAGATAGATAGATAAACGTCCAAGGTTAAGGTTTTATTAATGAGTTTCCAAAAACATCACAATATAATTTGACACGCATTTGCTTCTTCTGATGGTGAAAGACATAATAAGTTGTAACCCGACTATACATCATCTCATTAGACCTACGATAATGATACATGACTGCAAAACCGTCGTCGATGGAAAACAAGACCCTTTAGATAATCGTCAACAGTAATTCGTGTTTGGTTTATAGATTGAAATATGTATTATTATTATTTTTATTAAAATTTCATTGCTGCTATAGTCACACTACCTACCACGTCTGCAGGAAGACCTAAGGCAGGTCGTGGTGTGTTGTGATGGCTCCATTTCATTTTTTTTTTCTATCTCCCTAATAGATAGACAAAGTTCTCCTTAGTGTGTGGTACTTAACACAATTTTTTGCATATCTCTTAAGCTGGGGTTTCCAAGGATTCTTTCAATGTGTTCTTTTTTTGTTTCATTTTTTTATCATTCCAAATGAACCCACTATCACTGGTACGATACTTGTTTTCAATTTCCACATTTTTTCTATTTCAATTTTCAAGTCTTTATATTTTGACAGTTTTTCGAATTCCTTGGTTGCTATTTTAAAATCCGCTGGACAAGTGATATCAATTAATAAGCAAGTTTTTCCTTTTTGGTTTTTAACAATAATGTTCGGCCTATTTGATTCAATTTTTCTGTCTATGTAGATGGTGCAATCCCATAGAATGGTGACATCTTCTATTTCTCTAACTGGTGCTGGGTGATGTTCATACCAGCGTTTGTTTACATATTTTCCATAGTGTTTGCACATTGTCCAATATAAATATTAACCCACTCTATCGTGACGATTTTTATATTCATTTGGGGCAAGTACTGAATATCCTGAGATTAAATGGTCTATTGTTTATTGGTATTTATTATTATTATTATTATTATTATTATTATTATTATTATTATTATTTATTTGGTTTTTTCTTATATACACTTTTCTTTCTGGGTCCCAACTAGTGTTCTAACGTCATAAGTAGCTTCATACGGTTTGACTGTTCATTTTTCTTAAAACACAGAAACAAACAAATAACATACACATCTAATCTAAACTTATTTACAAATGGATCTTTGTCTGTGTGCGTGTGTGTCTGTGTGTGAGTCCGTTACCTATAGACTCTTAAACGGCTGAACCGATTTTCTGGAAAATTTACACAGTTGTATTATAAACGTTTGCGAGTGTTCTTAGCTAAGTTTTGTGTCGAGGTACTCCCGATAAATATCGAAAATCGATAATCGAAAAAATCGGGTTATAGAAGGAGTGGTCCGATTTGAATCAAATTTAATACACTCATAGACAAAGACATAAGAAACGATATTCAGAAGTTTCAAGGTTGCAGTTCTTACAATAGTGCACAAAATCGATAATATATATATATAAAAGGCAAGATGTTTGTGTGTGTGTCTGTTTATCTGTCTTTATGTCTGTATTTTTTTCAGCCCTTTTATTTTAGTTTTTGATTCGGGTTTGGCTCTAAGTAGGTATAATTGTAGTTCTTAGTCTCAGCCATGATACCATTTACTCAGAGGAGTTATTTAGCCTTCAAAATTCAGTCTACGACGAAACAAAACTTATTTGATATCGATACCAGGAAATCAAATTTGACTTACATCCATTCATTTTTCTTTCTGTCTACGGTTTCGCTTTAACTGGAAGCAACTATTGCTTTTCAGTCTTTCGTGCCAACGTCTAATAAGTCTGAGCTCCAGGACCATGGATTAGTTGTAAAGCTTTTATTTATCCCCGAACAACGCCGGGCTATACTGCTAGTTTTACATATATAGGTTTCTGCATAATGTGTGAGCTATTCTTGTGAGTACATTTTTTTGGCATTTCTTTAAGACATGCACTACCAGACATCGCTTCAATGAGTCAGTGAGACCATTTTCCATTCAATCCGAGGACTCCAACTACAGCTGAAATCGCTGATGTTCTCAAGTGCCACATTTTTTAAAATTTCAAGATTTTGATAGTTTTTATAATTATTTTTAAATGTTTGTATACGAGAAACCAACAAAACTTATTGTAGCCTCAAAAAGGAAATGAAAATAACGAGTGTGGTAGCATTCACCAACGTAAACAAGGAGATCGCCGAGAAAAGTTACAGGAGATTCCGAAGTCGTTTGTAGCTAGTAGTTGAAGTCAATAGCCATTTTCTTGAATAAATTTACTAAATATTCATGTTATTTTTTCTTGTAATTTTGGTAAGTATAACTGTTTAATTGAGATGTCTCTGTTATTTTCATACATGCGTAATTTAGACGACAATTCATTCATCGCACCCTGTATAAATCAAGCGAGGAGATAATGTTATCGACATTGAAACGGCTAAAGAGGAGAGTGAAGATTACATCTGAAATTAACTAATGTTCGATTGTGTGCAAATAGAGTAATTTATCATTAATTTGTCTATCCATTTATTTATTTTTTTATTCAGAATGATTAATGTCTTACGAGTAAGTTCATTTATTTAACGACTTCATTATCATGGATATTTTAGTTTCATGCGTCTTCTGATAGTAAAACTGAAACTCATCATCAACGCCTGTTATCACGAGCAAAATTGAATAGAATCCGAATTTCGAAAGCGAATCGTATGTTAACTGAATTCGTTTCCTGCCCTCATGCGGCCAGTTTGTTGTCAGTACAGGTTCTTGATTACTATAATGTCTTTCCCGAATATATCGAGTTTGCCTAGTGTCTCCATCAGGTCTTTGTGGCGTAAATTGTCGGATAGACTTGCCTCGTCTACGAAACACAGGTGCACCTACTTTAGCATTTGTATTACCTTTTTTGAAGTCTTACGGCCTATCACATTGACAACACCGGTTCTCGCTCGATCACTGAAGTTGAGCCTGGTCAGTATTTAGATGGGTGACCGCTTGGGAATACCAGATGCTGTAAACGTTTAGTGACGGATGTGCGTTGTGGTGCAGTGGATATCGGCTCGGAAAGAGAAATCGGTGAGCCGAGTTCGAATTCCAGTTGAATGCCCTGCATTCACTTAAACAATGGTACCCATGGGAAAGGTATTAATCCGTCCCTTCTTTCCAGTTATGGGTTAAATAACAAGGTTAGGACTAGGGGACCCTGCCCTTAAAAACAAATCCCAATGAATCTTGATACTCAAAAAGAAAAATGTATTACTAGACACAAAAACCTATATAAAAACAACTATAAATTGTTGAAAGAAAAAGGTATTACCAGCAATAAATATATAAAGTCTAGTTGTCAATAATGACCCGCCGAGGTTGATTTGCCATAAAAACAAAACAACCAACCAACCAACCAACCAACATTTACACCTAAGATATGCCATGCGATTTCTGTGGAGTCGAATCATCCTCATTAATCCTGTGTTTCAAAAGTAAAAAGTGAGTGCTACTCTTACAGATATTTTTCGAACCATTCATATTTTTGCAGAAAAGACTCTACGGGTTAATTCCTTGGCTAATTGGAGTAGATAGACTAAACTACCGCCCGGTTCACACTCCACCCACGTCTATTGAACAGGTGAAGAGGCTCATCCCTTGTTTCCTGTTTAGGATGTGGTTTCCGGTTTTTCTCTTTTCCAGTCTTTTCGCTCTTATGTAGCCCCCTGCGCATCAGTGGCCGCTTTCGCCTTGCTTGGGGTGATATGATTAAAAAGAAAAAATACTATCTTACAACCTATTCCAATTAAATACCTTGCTGCCGGATGCGCTTTACCGTCATGCTCAGGACCCATTTGTATGAGAATTAAAAAGAAACAAAATTGGCTGACAGGGTAAAAGATTTTCCCGCAGTAGTTTGCCATTACTTTCTGCGGTAGACTGGTTACCAACCAAGGCTATAGAACCCAATCTCTCCTGTTATTTAACTCATAGAAGAGACGGATTACGCCGAGATGCCACAGGTCTAATAATATGTATTGTTTACTGTTTACCTTTACGTGATAACAGAAATCTCATTTGATAACACCCTGACAGGAGTAGCTCTTGGGCATTGTATCGAGAATATAGTAATTGTTATAGTCTGTGTTATAAATTCATTTTTTTTTTAATTTTGCTTTTTCTCTTTAATAATGCTTTGTCTTCACATATTCTCTAGCAGAATATTACCTTCTTTGCGGAGAAATGAATAAATAGGAAATACATAATATAAAATAAAGGAGTGCTGATAATATCTCAAATCAACACAAAGAGAATGTAAAACTAAAATGGATGACAGTAGATAGATTAACGTCGCATTTAATTTTTTGCCGATTAAAGTTAGCTAGGAAGCTTGAAGCCGGAAGGGAGTTCTACAGTTGAGAAGTGCGAGAAAATGAATTGTTAGCATAGAACTTACTTCTGCATCTAGCGAGCTCAACTGTCAATTGATGAGATCTCGACACCAGTCGAGTCAGACAGTTAAGGGCCATACGTGATAAACGCTTTGGCGATCATGTCCCGAAAGAAACATGACTGACTGGGAAGGAGATCATCCCGCAGTAGGTTGCCATTGCTTTCTGCGAACCCAATCTGTCTTGTTATTTAACCCATAACTGGAAGGGAAAAGACGGATTAATACCTTTCTCAAGGGTATTTGTGCATAAGTGAATGCAAGGAATTCAACTGGAATTCGAACCCGGCTGTTCGATTTGTCGTTCCGAGTCGATATACATTGTACCACAACACACATCCATTCGAGTACTGTGCTTAAATTCATAAAGTCTGGGTGCCATAGCGAAGAGATTATCTGAACAATTACCATGCAACTATTTATAAAAAAATATCATAGAAAGAAAACGTTCACGCCGCTGTGTAACTGAGGCCGATCAGCCAGATCTAGACACATTATATTGCTGATTCTTATTTAGAGGTTATCAAGAAGTTCAAGGTAAATAGAAGGGCGCCGTTCCATATGAGGCAGCAATGTTCTAATGACAAAGTTGGCTGGACAGTCACCGAGATTTTTCTCGCTGCGACGTCATTTCTCACTGTCAGCTCTCTGCCTTCGGGCGGAAGGCGCTATCTGCTTCCGAGCAGAGAGCACTAACCCAGTCGTGGTTCCGCCGAAGGGTAGAAGCACGACTGGGGAAAAATAGACAGGTATTTTTGGCCGGGCCATATAGCCCGGAAATCCCAGTTATAAAAACTGACCATGTGTCACATGTTGCCCTTACTGGGAGGGACAGCTAAATATAGACAGTTGGCTGGAAAGCATGGAACCGGAAGGAAGTCCCGCAGTCTAAAATGGCGAGTAACGAAACTTAGCAAAGAAATTATGGCTACATGAAGCTCAACTGTAAATTAATGAGATCTCGACGCCAGTTTCGTACTTCGTTTAGATTTTAAAAAATTTAGGTTCCATATCGATCAGTTAATCCGAACAATTATCCAGAAACTATTCATAGGAAAGACTCAGAAAGGTAACCTTTGCAGGAAAGTGACTGAAGTCTGGCCGACAAATCAGGACGAATAAGAATTGCTGAGTAATTTTTTGGATTTTATCAAAAAGCTCATATGTAATAGCAATATTTTAATCAAGGACAAATAGTAGACTTATTTATGATATGTATGTAAGATAGATTCTGGACAGAAAAAATGTCTCGAACGAAAAGCGACCCAACTTTCTTATCAGATGACCTAGCGATGGATTCAATTATTAACACTACATTGTTCGGACTGTTGCCCTTATTTTTGTTGCTATATTCACGAAGTTTCGGCCATTGTACACTCCGATTATTTTTCAGGTGATCGAAATTTTTAACTGAAGCCGTCGAGGTAGATTGTTCTAGTTCCATGAGAACATGCCTCTTCCAGATGTCTCAGTATCAGTTATCTCACTTGAAATCAAATCTTGAAGTTTTTTTTTGTTCAGCTCTGTGGCAAAGTATTGAACTCACAACACTTTGGGTCAAGTCAATGGATTCAAACAACGCTTTTATCCACTGGGCCATATCGAATTGAGCAAGAATAATCCAACCCGTTGAACGAAATAAAGGGTTCAGTTTGAAGTTCTAATCACCTTAAGAAAGCCGGAGAACAGAACGGTCAAAACGTCGTGAATATGGCAATAATATTCCGAACGATGTAAGCAGTGTAAGTAATTACAATAACTCATTTCGAAAATATAGACAGATCCTGATAAAGGCCGGAGTTTACAACAGCCAAAACATCGTGACTATGGCAGCAAAAAAAAAAAAAAAAGAAGAAAGGACAACGGTTTGAACAATGTAAAAAGTGTAAATAATTAAAATACATCATCTCAGAAATATAGAAAATAGAAATATAAAAATATATATCCTGAAGAATACTGGAGCGTACAATGGCTGAAACATCGTGAATATGGCAACGACAATGAAGAAAAGAGTCGGAATAATGTAAATACTGCAAATATTTGCAATGCACCATCTTAATAATATACATAATAGAAATATAGAAATATATATCCTGAAGAATGCTGGAGCATACAACGGTTGAAACGTCGTGAATATGGCAGCAAAGATGAGAAGAACAATCAGAACAATGTTAATACTGTAAATAATTACAATACTTTATCTCAGAAATATAGATAGATCCTGAAGAAGGCCGGAGCTAACAACAGCCAAAACGTCGTAAATATAGCAACAAAAACGAGGACAACGGTCAGAACAATGCAAATAGTGTAAATACTTGCAATACATCAACTCATTAATATAGATAATAGAAATACATATTCTGAAGAATGCCGGAGCGAGCAACGGCCGAAACGTCGTGAATATGGCAACAAAGATGAGGACAACAGTCAGAACAATGTTAATAACTGTTAATAATTATAATAACTTATCTAAGAAATATAGACACATATCAATGGATTTAAGATAGCCTTTTCCTGTCATGCATTTTCCTTCATTTGAACTCGGATCACCGATTCCGTTTCACTACCCACACATCAAGCCAAAAGACTAATAAAAGTCAAAAGCTGATTCAGCTCTTGTCAACATTGACAGGGGTAACAACACGCTGGAAGATATTTTGTTTATCTTCTTTTTAAACTGTCCTTTTTTTTCCTGTGTTTCCTTGTGTAGTTCAAAGTTTATCAGAGTTTATCTTTCACTACTTCTCACATTACGCTTCTTCTCTGGAGGCCTCTGTTGGAACAGAAGAACCGTTTGTAAATATCTGAAAGGTGCCTGCTGTTGAGCGATCGACGATAATTAAATCTTGCAAAGCAAATATTGGGATCTGGGGATAAACTACCGGTTCTCGACGCGGAAAATAGAATCGGTGTGACGGATTGCAGTTCAATCAGTTTAAAGAAAACCCCAAATTAATATTTATCTGAAACCTGCTGTATTTATTCCCCTAATAAAATTCGGTGGGAATCTTCAGCAATTTCAAAATACAACGCATACATTGAATAACAGCTCATTTATGACGATAGATATATATATATGGAGAAAAAATTTGGAAAGTAACAGTTGTGATACAAAAAGAAATGAAGTAATTTAACGTCTATCAATTAGTTAACTGCCATACGTGATACTTGCTTAGCCTGCATAATTGTAATATATCTGACTGTTCTCATTTTCCTTTATATAGATATCATTTTAGTCAGAGAAACTAGAGTGTTCAAATGTTAACGGAAGGTAGGAAAGCTTCTCTATGTTGGCTATAGGAGAACAGTTTCGTTTTAGAAGCATTAAAATTTACAACCCATTTCTTACCGCAATTCATCTGAGATTGGAGGTCTTTTTCAAGAGCAGAGGCTAGATGTTCTTTGTCAGTCCAGGCTGATTTCTTATTGATACGAGAGTAAATGGTGATATCATCTGCGTAGATACCAACTTGGGAACTGACAATATCAGGAAAATTATTGATGAATATCAGGAACGGCGTAGAATCAAGGATAGAGCATTGAGAGACACCCGCGTTAAATTAAAAGAGTTTAGAAGTAGCTCATTCAGAACGATCATCACATTGCTATTTGACAGGATTGACTGGATTAAATGGAGCAATCGTCCAGTGATACCATGGCCCTGTAGTTTGCACAGAATGTCAGCGTACCAAACGCTATCAAACACTTTCGGGATATTAAGAACAACAGTCCGGACTTTGCCGTTCTCGCCAAGGGCCTAGTATATGTACTTGGTGACAGTCGTTAGCACATCAGCAATAGACCTGGCGAAGCAGACGCCATACTGCTTTTCAAAAATTAATTTGTTGGATGTGAGATGCTGAATCATTTTAGTATTGATAATAGCTTCGAAAACTTTGCCAGAAAAGGTAAGAGGCTGATAGGTCAGTAGTTAGAGGGGTGGGATGGCTCTCCAGAGTTTTTTAAAACAGGAACTACAGAGGAGAACTTCTAAAAAGTAGGGAAGCAAGAGACAGCAAGACAGTAGTTATAGAGTTTGGAGAGAATAGGAGAGATTTTAGGGATAAATTTCTTATGGATGGTTACTGGCATACCATCACAACGAACTTAGGTCACTGGGACCTCTGCAACAGGTGTTTACTCGTGCAACAAGATTGGCAACTGAGTCCCACCCATTCACATTTAGATTAACCAAATGCAAACGACAATTCTACTCCTGCAGCTTCTTCTCTTGCACTTCCCGCCTGTGGAAATCGCTTCCATATTCTTGCTTTCCTGACGGCTTCGACCTCCAGGAATTTAAATGCAATGCCAATACTCATCTATTAAACACTTGACTCTAGTTCTTTCACCACCCCGTATATCCTTTCCTTTCTCTCCCCCTTTGCAATTGTCATCACACCTGTATTCCCATCCTTCTCTTGCTCCTTTCTAACTGGTTCGTCTTCCTCTCCACTTTCTTCTACTTAATCTTTTTACTCTTATGTAGCCCCCTGCACATCAGTGGCATTACCGCCTTGCTCGGGGTGATACGATAAAAAAAATAAATAAATAAATAAAAATCACATCTACTTGCCTAATGGGAGTCAAGCTTATAAATAATATTAGATAAAAGAGAGGGGTTTAAATATTTATAACTCAGTTGGGCCTCAGTTCTAGAAAATAAGTCACATGTGGGTACTCCAGATGAGTCAAGTGTGGAATTGTAAAAGGATTTGTGTGCACTCAGCCTTGTTCGCCGTGGATGTGAGAAGGTTTGCTGTTGTTTATCGCACTTTTAGAACTGAACTTGCGGGATGCTATATGCTGGTTCATTCTATTAGCAAACAACAGCTTAGCATGATTTAAGACTCGCATTCATTGCGAGGAGAGACAAAAAGGCGCCTACTATAGTCAGGCACATCACTCCGGTAAAACCGGAAGAAGTGGTTCCTCTCTGCAATGGCGGCCGAGCTAGCAAGAGTTAACCGAGGAAAAAAAATGATGTCTGAGTTGGCAGGAAGTCACGGAACACCTTACAGTTCACTCTCCGACAGCAGTAGGACATTATGCTATTAGGATGTTCCTGGAAAGAGGGGGAGTTAAAGGAGATATTAACGGAAACCATATCATGATTAAAGTTGCCAAGAGAGTAGAGCTGCATAGCCTGACAAGAGTCAAAGATAGAAGTGAAGGTCTAGCAGTGAGCCGAGTCCATTAGGGTGAACTGGGAAACGCATGGGAAATCCACCATTTACAGGAGAGATTGAGTGATTCAAAAGTTCACAATAGCAAGATCTGTGACAGCTACTTGGTATGGTAGGCATTAAAGTGAACGAACACAACTCTTTTTTTATAATCATATCGCCCCCAAGCAAGGCATTTTTCTACCTCTGTTATGCAAGGAGTTACATAAAAGGAAAGTTATGAAAAAAAGTGATAGGTTATAGGGGGTGTCAGGAAGTGGGTAAGAAAAGGACGCGAACACTGACGAGAATGGAGTGGATGGAGAAAGGGGCATGAGAAAAAGGATGCAAGTCAGTGAAATAGGAGATGACTATTGACTTTACATTTAAATTCTTGGAGATATTAGCTGTCGGGGAAGCAAGTAAACGGAGGGGAATTCCACAGGCGGGAAGTGCGAGAAAATAAGCTACTGGGGTAGAATTTGCGTTTACTTTTTATTGGCTTCACAGTAAAAGGGTGGGACCTAGTTGCTAATCTTGGGGCTCGAGTAAATTCGTATATAGGGGGCACCAGTGAGCTAAGTTCATCGGAGCAGAGAACCGTTTTTCTAAGCAGCGGATTTAGCTATGGATTCTATATAGTTATTCCACTTGAGGTCTGGTGTGAGAGTTAACCCGAGGAGGCGCAGTGTTTCGCGTTCAGGGAGAGAAGCCTGATCCATGTTAATGGGCAGGAGGAGCGATTGATGGTGGTGGTTATTAGATAACAGGTTCGTTTTGGAAGCATTAAAATTTACGAGCCATTTCTTACCCCAGTCCACCGCGGATTGTAGATCCTTTTCAAGCTTGGCAGCGAGGTTTGCTTTTTCAGCCTCGGTAGATTTTTGATCGAGACGAGAGTAAACCGTAGCGTCGTCAGCATATATGCCCACTTGGGATCCTATTACGCCAGGGAGATCATTAATATAGATAAGGAAAAGCGTAGGACCGAGAATAAAGCCTTGAGGGACACCCGCATTCATTTGATAGTTTTTGGAGGCTTGTCCATTCAATACCACCCTCATTGTACGGTTTGAAAGGAAGGACTAGATTAGGTCAAACAATTGTCCAGTTATACCATAGCCCTGCAACTTGCAAAGAAGGCCAGCATGCCAGATCCTGTCAAACGCTTTAGAGATGTCGATATATATATATATATATATATATATATATATATATATATATATATATATATTATTTATCATCGTTAGCACAACTCGGAGTAACATGCACAATGCCTTCTTTAGATCCTGAGTAGAGGCTGCATTCAGTCAGTTAAGTGCCATATGTGATACAGGCTAGGGCGATCATGTCTCGAAAGAGACATGACTGACTGGGAAGAAGATCATCCCGCAGTAGGTTGCCATTGCTTTCTGCGGTAGACTGGTTGCCGACCAAGGCTATAGAACCCAATCTGTCCTGTTATTTGACTCATAGCTAGAGGCGGAAAAGATGTGTTATATTATAAAGTAGTTATTAATTGGGGGGGGTCGGCTTCCTATTGTTATGAAGTAATAAACTGATCCCCCACTTTATGACCAGTAGAAGCCTTAATCATTATTCCAACTATTATATTCAGTCAGTCAGTTAAGTGCCATACGTGATACACGCTTGGGCGATCATGTCTCGAAAGAGACATGACTGACTGGGCAGAAGATTATCCCACAGTAGGTTGCCATTGCTTTCTGCGGCAGACTGATATGCCGACCAAGGCTATAGAACCCAATCTTTTCTGTTATTTAACCCATAACTGGAAGAAATGGACGGATTAATACCTTTCCCAAGGGTATTTGCGCGTAAGTGAACACAATGATGAACACGGCACCCAGGTTTCTCGTTCCGAGCCGATATCCACTGTACCACGACGTACATCCGCTGCCTTACATAATTTATATAACAAAATTTAAATATATTTTATTAAAAAATGTCTGGCTAACGCATCATTATTACATCAAGCTCTATTTTATTGATACCAGCTCACAATGTGCGATATGTTATGTTATATATATATATATATATATATATATATAGTGAGAGACAGAGTGTGCATAAATATATATGCGTGTGTGTGTGTTTTGTAGATATGGCATGAATCTTCTATTTCTGGTCGCGTGACATGATGTAGGTTTATGATAAATAAATGCATTTATTGATAACTGAAGTTCTGTATTGAAAAATGGCGGGAAATGATTTTGTGAAAATTTAAATCGTTGGAAATAGATGGAGATGAGAAAAAGTAGTAAGGGAATAAATAAATAAATAAATAAATAAGTAAAGTAAATAAAGAAAGAAAGAAAGAAAGAAAGAAAGAAAAACTGGACGTAAAAGAAAGAAAGAAAGAAAAAGGAAAGAAAGAGTGAAAGAATATGTGATTTCCGAAAAAAAGAAAGAATGAGTTAAAAGGAAAAGAAGGAAAAAATTAGGAAAATAATATTCAGAAAAAAATTAAAAATAAAATTAAATAAGGAAAGAAGGAAATAAAAATTATGGCAAGAAAGCGAGAAGAGAAGGAAAGAATTTCGAAAAGTAAAAACGAAGAAAAAAAGAAAGAAATCGTCAAGTTAGAAGAGGAAATAATAAAATTAAGACGAAAGAAAACAAAAGAACAAAGAAAAAGCAAAAGTTTCGCGAAGGAAAAACAAGGCGAAATAAATTATTAAGAGAAAGAGAAAGAGAGAGAAAAAAGAGAGAGAAAGAGAGAAACAGACAGAAAGAACGAAAGGAAATAATTTTGAAAAGAAAGAAAAATATAAAGATAATGAAGAAAAACAAAAAGTTTTGAAAAGAAAGAAAGATAACGAGAGAAAGAAAGAGAGAGATGGGGAAATTAAATTTGATGAAGAGAACAGTGAAATCGTGGACAGAAAAACAGTAGAGAAGAAAGGGTGAATGAAATGTACTGTAAGTGTTTACTGTTTACCATAGAAAAAAAAAACTAATATAAAAATAAAGCTTTGTTGTGGCAAGAATACTAATTCTAAGAATCGAACTGTCCTGGGTTTATTATTCACAACTCTGATCGATATATTCATCGTATTGGCAAGTATCAAGAGAAAGCTGAAGCCGAAACCTGCTCGTTCTGTGCCTACGGCGATAAATTAAGTCATAAACGCAGCCTAATATTTCGTTTCGTCAATAACGATCCATTTCTTCTTTTCCTTTCTTTTTAGCTTCTTAAAGACATGTCAAATTTCAGTTTTTGTATGATTACAATCAGATTTTTTTCGGATTGATTTCGTTTTTCGGTTTCTCTAACCAGGATTTCTTTGTTTTCTTTTCTGTAGTTTCTGAAATTATTTGCTTGGTTCTACTTTCTTTCGACAATTGCTTTTTAATATAATATAATATATTATAATATATATATATATATATATATATTATAAGAGATATATATATATATATATATAAATATATATTATAATATATATATATATATATATATTATAATATATATATATATATATATATGAAAACATAGATGAAGGTATGTAAGGAAGATATCTATGCAAAATTTTATTTAATTTTTTTTCACGTTTTCACTTTTATTTCGGAGATATTCTTACTATGAGTAATAATCCGATAGAAATTCAAGACATGCTTATACAGAAAAATGACTTTGTCATAGATTTCGATTTACGCATATAGGAATCGTGAAAATTGAAGGCAATTTCAATTGGAACCCATACAAGCTACAGTTTTCGTAATGGAGATATTAACATTCTGTAATTACTCGCATACAGCACGTACTTTTGTATAACACGCACGCCTAACACACATCTAATTTCCTGGTACAGTATTTCGAAAAAAAAAACAAAAACTAATTCGTGTGTTTAATATGCAATTTAGTTTTTACAGTCTGCAACATCTTATTCTAAATGCAATGGGTATGACGGTAAACTGCATCCGGCAGCATTGGGAGGTTGTGAGGAACATGGAACCACCTCTTAATTGCTGTCGTTCCCAGACCCACCCTGATCTCGAGTGGTAGTACCTGTTAGGCTCCCAGCTATGGGCAAATATTTAACCCTCAAACTGGGATCAAAACACGATGAAAGTATAAAAATAGACTTTTTTTTTAGAAATATATAGATAAAAATAAACTTTTATAGAAAAATATACATCTTAGAAAGAAAAATATAACAAACAAAACATTTTTGAAGGAAAAAATATTGTCATAATACATATTTGAAGGAAAAAAATATTACCAGCAATACATTTTTGAATACAAAACTAGAAGACATCTTCAGTTTTCTAAAAGAAAAAATAGATAAAAAACATTTTTCATCAAAATCTGACTAAATCGACGTTCTCGCTAAAACCGATCATTAAAAAAACTGCATGAAATGACCCACAGAGGTTTGATGTGCCGTTAAACAAAACTCAAACTCAACCTCTAATTACAATGGGAACTTCAATGTAGTGTAATGGTTAGCAAGCTTGTCTTACGAGAACATATACAACAGTGAGTTCGATCCTCACTGGGTACGTCATGCTTTCGGCTTTGTGCCACATCTAAGCGGCGCTTAGAAAACCAACTTTATACATTAGAGAAAGCGGGCATGGTCGTCCAAACATTCAACCAGGCTAAAGATAACATTTACTGGTTTAGTATTTGTCTATATTTCTGAGATGAGGCAATATTTACATTATTAGGACTATTGTCCTCATCTTTGATGTAATAAATGGTTTGGCTCGAAATTCCTATCAACTGAAGAAAGCCGGAGCGTCCAACGACCGAAACGTCGTACAAATGGCAAAAAGATGAGGACAATAGTCCGAATAATGCAAACACTGTAATTACTGTTTTCTTTTATAAAGAAACATTCGGTATTCAAGGATCACGCAGAGCTACTGTACAAGAGTGAGTTGATAAGTTCACAGACTGACTATGAAGAAGCGATGCTAGAACTGTGAAACCTTGGACGCACCAATTTTAACTCTTCGTATTAATAAATGCATTGTTATATTTCCAAGCAAACTGATACTTGACTGTTGACAGAGAGCTTCAAAGATAACTAGTAGCGATTTTCTCTTTAAAATGGACAACATTTAGCATCGTCGTGTTATCAAGAGGCAATAGAAACAGGATTTAGCCACAAATGACATTCATGCTGACAGGGTTGAAACATTATAAGATGACACTAAAGGTCTATCAACAATACAGAAGTTAGTTAAGTGTCATATGTGATACACGTTTTTGGGCGATCATGTCTCTCTCGATACATGACTGACTTGGCAGAAGATTATCCCGCATTAGGTTTTCATTGCTTTCTGCAGTAGACTGGTTGCCAGCCAAGGCTATTGTTACGTCGGGTAACAGAATTATGTGAAATAATACAAAACAACGTAATAGTATAAAAGTAGGTGTATTGACAGGAAAGAGAAGTATTTACAAGAGGTGAGGATTAGTAGAATACAGAACAAGGTAATTAGTATACAGTATCGTCGTAGAGACATGATAGATTGACTAGTAGAACACTTCCGGTGCAATACCGAAAATACCCGACTGACTCGCTCAATCGACTCCTTACTCGACTTCCTTCCTCGAGGTATAATCACTAATATTTTATACAGTGATTCGCATAGTCCATTTCCGTGGAAAGGTGGAGAGCGCCCCAATATATATAGAGCCCAATCTGTCCTATTATTTAACCCATAACTGGAGGGATGAGACGGATTAATACTTTCCCCAAGGGTATTTTTGCGTAAGTGAATGCGAGAAATTTAACTGGAATTCGAACTCGATTCGCCGATTTATCGTTCCGAGTCCATATCCAATGCATCACAACACACATACAATGAAAAGGTAGGCAGCTAAATTTAGTGGGTGGGAATAGAGGGTGTTGAAGATGACAAAACGTCTGGATGTCTTGTAGCTGCCATTCTAAAGTAAAATCCTCATCATGTTAATTGACGACAGGCAATGATAGATTGACTAGTAGAATACTAGTATACTAATTACCTTGTTCTGTATTCTACTAATCCTCACCTCTTGTAAATACTTCTCTTTCCTCTCAATACACCTACTTTTATACTATTACATTTTTTTGTATTATTTCACATAATTCTGTTACCCGACGTAACAATAGCCTTGGCTGGCAACCAGTCTACCGCAGAAAGCAATGAAGACCTAATGCGGGATAATCTTCTGCCAAGTCAGTCATGTATCGAGAGAGACATGATCTAAAAACGTGTATCACGTATGACACTTAACTGACTTCTGTATTGTTGATAGACCTTTAGTGTCATCTTATAATGTTTCAACCCTGTCAGCATGAATGTCATTTGTGGCTAAATCCTGTTTCTTTTGCCTCTTGATAACACCACGATGCTAAATGTTGTCCATTTTAAAGAGAAGATCGCTACTAGTTATCTTTGAAGCTCTCTGTCAACAGTCAAGTATCAGTTTGCTTGGAAATATAAACATGCATTTATTAATACGAAGAGTTAAAATTGGTGCGTCCAAGGTTTTATAATTGCTTATAAATCATTTCACTCAATTCCATATGAACTAGGCGGAATATTTTCCCGAAGTTGGTTGCCAGTAGATTCTACGGTAAACTGATTGCTGATCAACGCTATAAAACCCAGTCTATTCTCCCATTTAATTCATAACTCGAAGAAGAGACAAATTAATAACTTTTCCAAGGAATTCAACTGGAATTCGAACACCGAGCTCCAATTTCGCGTTCCGAGCCGATATCCACAACGCACATGATGTTGTAATAGCTTCCAGCTAACCATTACACTACGTTGAGGTGCCCAAAGGCCTGAGTAAGAGTCAATGTCTATTCTTAGATTTCGCTTTTTCTAGTCAAAAGATAGCAAAGGTTTGAATAAACCTATTATCAGTAAACGATTGTCAGTTTGGCTGACAGCTTTTGCTGATACAACCAGTATAGATAAGGAAGATGTGATTCATCCATTGCTTGTTCGCATATTTCTTTCTGTATGATGCACTGTGCAACCTAAATAGTAATGCCGTTGCCAGGTGGACATCAACTGCAACTAGACGAACGATGACGTTATCGCTGGCGATAAATGTTTCGCTCTCGTCTGCTGCATTTCACGACGGGAGTCATTTGAATTGCATTATTAATTGTGCTTATGTTATTTTATTTTATTTTATTTTTATTTTATTTTTTGGTTACTACTTTTTACGCTTGGTCTTATTCGTTTGATCTGTGCTCTGTTATCTAGTGCCAGGGGAAATGGACTTCAATTTAGGGCCTAAAGATTCCTTAAAGGACATTACGATTTAAAAAAAAAATTAAGGGATTATCTTAACGCATTTGCATGAACGTTGTGGTATTATGGATATCTGCTCGGAAACGAGAAATTGGAAACTCGAGTTCGAATTCCAGTTGAATTCGTTGCATTCACTCATGCTTGGGAAAGGTATTATTAAAATTATGAAGAAAATATTTTTTATTATTTTTTAAAAAATTTATTGTTTTTAATACAAAATACTCCCACTATTTAAACAAAAAACAATTTAATAAAAAATAATAAATTCTTTTGAATTATCGTTCCGAACTGAGTAGGTATCGGCTCGGAACAAGAAATCGGAGAGACGAGTTCAAATTCCAGTTGAATTCATTGCAATCACTTACGCGCAAATACACTTGGGAAATGTATTAATCCGTCTCTTCTTTCCAGATATGGATTAAATAACTGGATAGACTGGGTTCTATAGCTTTGTCTGTTAACTAGTTTAATACAGAAAGTATTGGCAACCTACTGCGGGAAAAATTTTTGCTCAGTCAGTCATGTCCCTTTCAAGACATGATCGCCCAAGCGTGCATCACGTCTGATACTTAACTGACTGACTTGTATACTAAAAGAATATTCAAATTAAACTGAGCATTCTGGTTACTGTCCATTAAAAAATTCACGTTTTGTCATTCATGTATCAGATTTTTTCTTGAAATATGCAGGATTAATGTGCAATATTCGAGTATTTTCGGAGGCGTCACATCAATACACACACACAAACACACACGCACATGCACACACACACGCACATACACACACACACACACTCATATATATATATATATATATATATATATATATATATATATAATAGAAGTATAGCCCGGCGTTGCTCGGGTGTAATGAAAGCTTTAAAACTAATCCATGGTCCTGGAGCTCAGACTCTTTGGACGTTGGCACGAAAGAATAAAAAGCAATAGTTGTTTCCAGTTAAAGCGAAACCGTAGACTGAAAGAAAAATGAATGGATGTAAATCAAATTTTGATTTCCTGGTATCAATATCAAATAAGTTTTTTTCGTCGTAAACTGAATTTTGAAGGCTAAATAAGTCCTCTGAGTAAATGGTATCATGGCTGAGACTACGAACTACAATTATACCTACTTAGAGCCAAACCCGAAACAAAAAGTAAAATAAAAGGGCTAAAAAAATACAGACATACAGGCAGATAAACAGAGACACATACGAACATCTTGCCTTATATATATATATATATATATATATATATATATATATAATAGATTTTTTGCACTATTGTAAGAACTGCAACCTTGAAACTTCTGAATATCGTTTCTTATGTCTTTGTCTATGAGTGTATTAAATTTGATTCAAATCGGACCACTACCTTCTATAACCCGATTTTTTCGATTATCGATTTTCGATATTTATCGGGACGTACCTCGACACAAAACCTAGCTAAGAACACACGCAGACGCTTATAGTACAACTGTGTAAATTTTTAAGAAAATTGGTTCAGCCGTTTCGGTGTCTAACGGACACACACACAGACACATACATACACACATACACACACACAGACAACGTTCCATTTATAAATAGTTTTATATTATTTAGGTTTCTAATGTTTTTTTTAATGCAATTTTCTTAATTACGAGTACAGCTATAACTAAATTTGATTGAATTCCTATTGAAAATTTTGTTTAATTCTGAGATTTTTTGGAAGTGTTTATTAATTAATTTAAAAAATTATTTGCCCGATTTTTGATTTTGCTTCTAAGTTTAACGACAGGTTGAACTAAATAATATTTCAGTTCCTGTTATTATTTTTCGTGTGTTTATCTGAGTGAGGTTTGTCTTCTAAAATGTTCTTATGGCCAGATTCATAAAGGAACCATTAGGAATGTTTTTGATCTTGAGTTGCCTTTTCTTTTATTTACAAAAGTACTCAGTGAAAATGATGCAATTTTTTATCTGAGGTCACTAGTTGTAACCCGGAAGGAAATGTGTATACAACAGAAATCAAAAGAATTAACAACAACAAAAACAGTAATATCTATAAAAACAATATAAATAAACGTAAAAGACAAAACTTCTTATACCAATACGTTTCGTTCCCTGAAAAATTTCCTTATATATATAGCCTTATGATGTACATTATACCAACAAAACTGTCTCAAAAATATTAAGGCCGTTAGAATTATATTTATGTTACATGAAAAAATGTGCGCACGAAAAGTAATTTTCTTAAGATTTTAATAAACCTGGAAAAATACAAATTTTATTTTTAGCTACAATATTTTATTTAAGAAATTTCTTATTTTTTACTTCACTAGAATATCTTGTCTTTAATTTTCCAGGTTTAATAACTTGTCCTGTACTTTTCCAGGTTTAATAACTTGTCCTGCTCTTTTCCAGGTTTAATAACTTGTCCTGTTATTTTCCAGGTTTAATAACTTGTCCTGCTCTTTTCCAGGTTTAATAACTTGTCCTGTTCTTTTCCAGGTTTAACAACTTGTCCTGTTCTTTTCAAGGTTTAATTACTTGTCCTGTTCTTTTCCATGTTTAATAACTTGTCCTGTTCTTTTCCAGGTTTAATAACTTGTCCTGTTCTTTTCCAGGTTTATTAACTTGTCCTGTTCTTTTTCAGGTTTAATAACTTGTCCTGTTCTTTTTCCAGGTTTAATAACTTGTCCTGTTCTTTTCCAGGTTTAATAACTTGTCCTGTTCTTTTCCAGGTTTAATAACTTGCCCTGTTGTTTTCAAGGTTTAATATAATCTTAAAATATTACTTTTCATGCCCGCATTTTCCCATGTAGTTAATGATTTTTCCAGGCATTGCTGTTAATTTAATATGAATTTAATGCTGAAAGCCGCATTGAAAAATATTCAAAAGAAAGAAAAAATTATACGCAATTGATTAAAAAAAAACAATAAAAAATTGATTATTTATAATTAATTCTGATAAAATGAAAAGTGATAAGCAAAGTTTTAATGACAAAAATGATAAAAGATATCATCAGAATTTAAATGTTGAAAATGGCATGCAAAAATATTGAACAGAAAAAGTTATAAAGAATAAGATTTATTATTAGAAGTGTTAGTCACTCACTCACAAAGGATGTGCGTTGTGGTACAATGGATCTCGGCCCCGGAACGACAAATCGGAAAGCCGAGTTCGAATTCCAGTTGAATTACTTGCATTCACTTACGCGCAAATACACTTGGGAAATGTGCTAATCCGTCTCTTCTCTCCAGTTTATGGTTAAATAACAGACTGAATTCTATATCCTTGGTTTGCAAATAGTCTACCGCAGAAAGCAATGGCAATCTTCTGCGGGATAATCTTCTGCTCCGTCAGTCATGTCTCTTTCGAGACATGATCACCCGAAGCGTGTATCACGTATGGCACTTAACTGACTGACTGAATATAATAGTTGAAATGATAATTAAAACTTCTATTGGGCATAAAGTGGGGGATCGTTTTCTATTGTTATGAAGTAATAAACTGATCCCCCACTAATTATACTTAATATAATAATGTAGTATAATCTGTAATGGCAATCTTCTGCGGGATAATCTTCTGCTCAGTCAGTCATCGCCTAAGCATGTACCACGTATGGCACTTAACTGACTGACTGATTCACTCACTTATGTAGTTAGTCTCCTTTTTCGGACTTCACATATTTTGTTGTAACATTTTTTCTACTGAACCAAAACTAAAAACATTTTTTCGAAATGTAGGTAATGGGGTGTCCGATCTCACCCTGAAAACTGTTTAAAATTTGCTTGAGCAGGTGGATGACAGAAAGGGGTCTGAGAGACGTTACAGGAGAAAGCGTGCTAAGAGCCACCAGAGATAGGGAAACGTGGAAAGCCATGATCGCCTACGTCCTGAAGGGACAAGGTACATAAAAGAAGAAGATATTATGGTGATGAAGAAGAAGATATTATTAATAGTGAAGCTTTAAAGCACGCAAATTCTTGAGGCTATCAGTCTTTTTAACCCACAGTATTACAAATATTAATGATAAAATATTAGATGGTTTTGGTATCATAAAAACTTGAATACTGGGTAGAGAGAGCAGGCGTATTGCGGCTACTCCTTGTCTCTTAATATCTTTGGAAAAAGCCATGAGATATTGTTGGATGCCATAGCGGTTGAAGTCGGAATTGATTAAACTATTGCCCATCGCCAGTGCAGATAACAGTGCATTTTAGGATTTCGTGTCGTATAGGTCCGAGCCAGTTGGAAAACTGGGCCACTGGGAAAGGATCCAAATGGAAATGAACACAATGCAAAGAAATGATGTAAATTTTAATCCACTTTGGCTTTCATTAGGAAATGAGTCAGGTTCGAGGGAGATTAATCGGTCGGCTAAACATAGACTACCCCGGGTCAATATGCATCTGATCATGGGGATTTCGGATATTTTGAAGTGTCTATTTTGTTCTTATTTTGATTAATTTTCACACACACACACACACACACACACACACACACACACACACACACACACACACACACACACACACAAATATATATATATATATTGTAAGAAAGTTATGAACACGTAGGTTTTAGACCCACTGTTCATGCATTTACTTTTATAAACAGTGCTCGATACAACGTAGAGTTTATATTGTAATGGTTGTTACAATAGTTTATAAAAGTATAGTTTCACTACACAAAACTTTTGGCGTTTTGGAACTACGTTTGCTCCTCTTCTGGTGATAAGTTGAAATGAAAAATAAATGATGAAAACGATTTATTTTTTTGCCGGCTAAATCGTACTAAACTCCCACCACATTCACTTAGATATCATATTACCATATATATATATATATATATATATATATATATATATATATATATATATACGTGTGTGTGTGTGTGTGTGTTTATATAAATTGCGTTATATATTTTTCTTATATATATGATTACTTTCTGCCATAATTTACATTTCAGGAACCATTTGTTACGACACCCTTCACTAGAGGTCTTACGTGTCACCGTTTGATTGGAAAAGGTTCCGATGAACTCACTGATGGGAATCCTGATATACGTTGTCTTGAAGAAATGCAAATCTTGTATTCACAAATACTGCTCACGCCTTACGAATGTTTATAAACAGCCCTCCAATTTTGTAAAATAGTTTTTGATATACCATGTAATTAGTTTTAAGGTGTACCATATGTATGGATAAAAGTTTTCGATATCAAAGGTAGATCGTATATAAATGTACAATTGGTCATTGATGCCAACTCCGACCGGCGGAAAGTCTTTATGACACTTGAACGTAACGCAATCTATATCAGTTATAACCACTTATACTCTTACGTGTAATCAAGATATCAAGAACCTCTACTGGCAGCAAACTGCCTGCATACGGACAGGTAACAAGTTCAGAAGATATACAAAGATAGAAAGGGGCGTAAGACAAGGAAGTCTCTTTTCACCTGATCTATTCAATTTGTACAGCGAGCCTGTTCTGAGGACGCCAGATGTTATGCGAGGGTTAGTGATTGGAGGCCACAATTTAAACAACATATGGTACACAGAAGGCACAGTGCTGATAGCAGACACAGAAAGGAAGCTACAAGACCTCCTGCAGAAGGTAGCTGAAGAGAGTAACAAGAAACGACTACAAATAAACTGCAAGAAAACCGAATGCATGGTCATCATCAAAAAGTGCAGCCGAAAATGCCAAATACAGGTGGGGGATACTAAAATCAAACAGGTACAAAAATTTAAATACCTGGAAATTGTTCTAACAGAAGAGTGAAAGTGCGACACATAGATCCGAAGGCGAATTGGCAGGGCGTAGAACACGTTCCAGAAGTTGAGTACAGTATTAAGAGACGAGAACATTTCGCTAGAAACAAAGAAGAGAGTACTGGACTACTATGTGATGTTAGTTCTTCAATATAGCAGTAAATACCGGAAAATATCATCGAAGATGAAGGAAAGACTTGAAGCAACTGAAATGTGATTCTACAGAAGGATGCTGCGGTTATCATGGATCGAGCATGTGAGCAATGATGAGGTTTTAGAAAGGCTGGAAACGAAGGGGAAATTAATACTGAGCACCAGGAAGAGACAGCTGAAGTTCCTGAAACATGGAATGAAGAATGAGGTCTTGGAGAACCTGATACTAACAGGCCAGTTAGAGAGGAAAAAGAGACATGGGAAAGCAGCGGAAAACATATTTGAAGGGCCTGATTAGGTGGATGACTGAACGAGGGTTGCCAGCCAAGGCTATAAAACCCAATCTGTCCTGTTATTTAACCAATAACTGGAGGAAAGATATGCATTAATACCTTACCCAAGAGTACTTTACTTTCTTACAAAACTCGTCAATGATATTTTACCCTTAATTGGAACTTGACAAAGCATGTTTCGTCTTTAAATATTTTGATCACAAGTTTTTGATTTTCTAAGTGCTGCTTACATGTAGTATAACGACAAAATTATGGGACAACCAGTGAGGATCAAACTCACTCCTTTATTGTAATAATATTTGCAAAAAAAAGCTTGCTAACACCATTACTATTTTCAACCTAAGGTACATACAGGCATAAAAGCAAACCAATTTGTCCAACTTACGAAGCGAAAGATATGTAAGTGCTGTGTAATATACTCCCTTTGTATGAATGGCAAAACCCAAGCTAGAATCGAAACCCAAACTTTGTTCTTCAGTTACACAAATCCATTACATATAAGCCAAACAGATATACCAACACAGGTGTTTGCTTTGGATGTGTGGACAGGGTGGGGGTTTAGCTAGGCAGGAACGAAGGTCCAGTGAGCATGTTGCTTACATAGGTCGCCTGCCAGATCTTACCAGGTCTCCGAGTTTGTCTCCTCGTCAGTCAATCAATTTATCGATAATAAAACTGAACGATAGATCTTTCTTAAAAGCTAATTACGTTTCTTGTTGTTGCTGCTACTGCCGCTGTTGGTATGCTTGTGGTCGTCGTTGTTGTTGGTGGTGTTGTTAGTGTTGGTAATTGTTTGGTTTTACTGTGTAACGCAGCTACTGCACTGGAAACATCGTGAGGTGTTGGTAGTGGACCGGGGGTTGGGAAATAATTTTCTCAGTTGACGGTGGTGATTGGTTGAGGTTTTCGTGAAGGAGAGGACTGGTGGCGCTACGGTGTAGCAAAAAAAAAAAAAAAAGAAAAAGAAAGAAAAGGGTCAGAAACAGCTACTTGATTAGTTCGTGTCTCAATCCATCGAACGATTTAATCGATTTAATAATTGAAAAATATTTTTGCTCAAGATATTTTTAGTAAAGTCAACAATATTTTTTCTAATCTTTCGACACAAGATTTTTTTTTCAGTTTCCTTTGCCATCTTCTTCCTTCTCTATAATTTCATCTTTCTCTCTCCGTATATATATATCGGACTCTTTAAATGTCAATTTACTTATATCTATCTATCTATCTATCTATCTATCTATCTATCTATCTATCTCTCTCTCTCTCTCTCTATATATATATATATATATATATGAAAGATAGATAAGTATGTTGCGAATAGGGTTTGGTAGGTCTCTATGTCTATTTAAATGTTACCTTATTGTCAGTCATGGTCAGAAAGATATAACGTAAGTTTTCTTGTAAATGATAAAGTAGTGTATCCATTGTAATTATTTACGAATTAAGATAGGTCAAGAACAGAGTTCTTTAAAAAACATAATTCGTAAATAATATTTCATATTTGTAGTTTTGATTTGCGGATTAATTCTCTTTTTTTACGATGAGGTTAGCAGTTTCAAATATCCACACCATATTTGGAAAATAATACAATTCTATGACTTTGCAGAAATACATAATCAATTTATAAAATTCATCATCAATAACGGCACAAGCTATAATCGAAAACGCTTAGAAAAATAAAAGATTTGTAATATATGTTTTGGAAAGAAAAGAATATCACATGAAAATTTATATTAAAAAATTTAATAAAACTTTCATAATATATATATATATATATATATATATATGATAATAACTACATAGACTCTGTAAGCATGCAGGCCGTAAATTTATACTAAAATAAATCTCCGAAAAAACCATGCGGGTTCGAATAAGGCTATAGCCTTATTCGAACCCGCCCATAATCTTCTTAATGCTAAGACTGAGATTTTAAACAAATGTAAGTTTCACAAATATAAATTCATTGCCTAGTGTGAGAGCTTAGTAATTGTTACTCTTTTTTTTTTTTTTGCTGATATGTCTAATAAAGGTTATTTCTATATAGTTTGTTTTGCTTCTTTTGTTCTTACCCCCCGCTTCTTGTGTTGGTATGGTTCCCCCCTACCTTAGTGTATATCTATTTATTTGCTTTTATCTTTAGTGTTTCAGCCTGACGATCCGTAGTGTGAAACCGCGGTAGGTTTTGGCTCACTCTAGATTTTTGTGTATATATATATATATATATATATATATATATATATATATATATATATCTTTCTCTCTCCCTATATATATATCGGACTCTTTAAATGTAAATTTACTTATACAAAAATTATATACATACATATATATATATATATATATATATATATATATATATATATATATATATGACCAAAATTATATATATATATATATATATATATATAAGGACAGAGAGAGAGAGAGAGAGTGCAAAATCAGAGATAGATAGATAGATAGATAGATAGATAGATAGATAGATAGATAGATAGATGAGTTGTATAAAATGAAATAGGCATATTGAAATAGATCGGAATCAGTAAAAAGATATATATAGCGATAGATTAACTGATGTTTGCTAGTGATAGAATAATACATTCGACCAGAATGAGATTGATATGCAGATCGATGAATATATTTCTTAAGCTCGAATGAACTCGAATAGGTTGCATGAAATGTAATTCATTAAGTTCCCGGATCAGCACCGTTGTGCAAAATATTAAACGAAACAGCGATTATAAATTGTGTGTTTTCAGGGTGTCTACAGAACCGGATTGTGATACACTAATGGAAAATAAATTTGCAACACGAATAAGGTAGGATTTTGACCTGAGTAGAACACATACATTCTATAAGCAAGTAGATGTTCTAATATAGTTATCAAGGACTCGACCATCTTATGAATTAGGATTTCTAAACAAGTGAAACGTTTATCTGAGTAATGGACTACAAGGCATATGGTAACGTGTTCCAATGTTGTTAAAGAGTTAAGTATAAGCAGGTCTTATGACATGGAGATTAACGTTTTTTTAGAGGGTCGAGTTGTGGGTCCCCTTGTGGTTAGATGGTCAGTTACCAGAAGGACTGTACCAGTTTGGCGAAACACGATACCTGTGTTGCAAGGTTAACAATATTGTTCGTGGAAACATTCAGGCAATTTCTGAATGTGATGCTGGTGTTTTTGATTACTCTTCCATTGCTCTCGTTCCTTAGTAATGTTTCTGTTTTTAATTCTTTCACCCAGTAAACTTCTGTAACTTAGTGGCAAATTATAAAATAATGACAAGGCTTTTAGAGTTGGAAGAAGATAGAAGGTTACATAAAGTTATTTATATGTGTGGTGACCGTGGGCTGACCTATATGCCAATGACAAATATTGCCTAGCCCTTTCGAGAACGGTTACAATGACGTCGATATTATACCAACTCCACATCTCTTAGTGCAATGAAGAAGGAACTGAGGCAGGGTTCAGATCCCCCATACTACGTATCTTCTATTAAAAAATACATAGAAGAACAGATTTCATGTTTCGATCCCGGGCAGATGGTCGAGTACAGATACTTATCAAGCTTGACACTTTGTGAGGGCAATCATAACAAAACTCATGATATCCAAGGCACAAATAAAAGCAAATAAGTCACCGGAGTTGTCAAAACAGACTGTTTGAAATCGTTTATTTTTATCAAGATTCTGAGTCAGTTAAGTGCCATACCTGATACACGCTTTGGGCGATCATGTCTCGAAAGAGACATGACTGACTGGGCAGAAGATTATCCCGCACTAGGTTGCCATTGCTTTCTGCGGTAGACTGGTTGCCGACCAAGGCTATAGAACCCAATCTGTCCTGCCATTTAACTTCTAGCTGGGATGAGAAGAGATAGATTATATTACGTTATTATATTAAGTATAATTAGTGGGGGATCAGTTTATTACTTCATGACAATAGAAAACCGATCCCCCTCTTTATGACCAGTAGAAGGTTTAAATATATTTCCATCTATTACATTCAGTCAGTCGGTTAAGTGCCATACGTGATACACGCTTTGGGCGATCATGTCTCGAAAGAGACATGACTGACTGGGCAGAAGATTATCCCGCAGTAGGTTGCCATTGCTTTCTGCGGTAGACTGGTTGCCGACCAAGGCTATAGAACCCAACCTGTCCTGTTATTTAACCCATAACTGGAAGAAATAGACGGATTAATACATTTCCCAAGGGTATTTGCGCGTAAGCGAATGCAATGAATTCAACTGGAATTCGAACCGATATCCGAGCCGATATCAACGTGTGCTTTTAATAAGTATCTCACTTGTATCACAGCATCACCATGTAAGTTTCCGGTGGTGTTGCGAGGGCTCATTTAGCTATATTAAAATGCGCTCTCTGTCTGTAAAGCTGGATTGTTAGTGTTGCACTTTCTGGTACATACATATCTGATTCATAGAAATTCAGAAAATTCGTCCACGTGTGAAAATCCTCATCGAATAAAAGATAAACTAATAAATGCTGACAGTCGTACGTGGGTGTAAGTTGTGGCCTCGGACATCACAAAAATAAAACAAAAAGTGAAGATACGTAAGTGTCTTTTTGCTCGACACTGACGAATTAGCAACAATTGTCAACTCTAAGCGAATACTGGTGGTCTGAAACTGCTAAGAGATATCGATCAAAATACGGGAAACTGATCTCTCAGTGAGTACATCACTGACGTCAGCCGACAAGGATTTAGTGTAGTTTCCCTGCAAACGGCGTACGCTGAGATATCATCATAATTTTTTTTCTGGTGAAAAAGACATCTAAATTGATTTCCTGCAGGAGGCAGGGACAAGACAACCTAGTGTGCCGTTCCCAAGAAAGCAGTGGAACTAACGTAGCTATGCAACCGACCAGCGTCATTACCGAATAATTAGAAAGGACTTAGTATGCAGCCAATGTGTGCATCATAGTCTTTACAACGGCACCAGGGCCACGAATGCGATCGATGTGAAAGATAAAAAAATATATTTAGACTTATAGATTGTTTCATGTTTATTTTCCATTACAAGAAGTATCTTCCTTATTGTAATAAACTGTTGTATATATATCATGGACTCTCCCATCGATTTCGATGTATGAGGGTCTAACCTCAGTAAGACATCCACACAAAGATTTGTTTATAGTGGTGAAGGCATTGTGTAGTACCATCCACACTTTTTGGAACTGCTGATAACAAACAATCGGTGCAGAAATCTGCCACAGATCGCGTGAACAGCAGACCTCAATTATTTAACCCATAATTGGAGGGACGGACGGATTAATACCTTTACCCAAGGGTACTAGTGCGCAAGTGAATGCAGTGTGCTCGACTGAAATTGGAACTCGGCTCACCGATTTCCCTCTCCAAGCCGACATCCACCGCACCACAACTCACATCCGTGAGTATATATATATATATATATATATATATATATAGAGAGAGAGAGAGAGAGAGAGAGAGAGAGCGATTTGTGAACACCTCTTAAATATTGTAGAATGCAGGACGCATTATTCTCCCGATTTCTTCTCCGTCATGCGTAGGGTAACGACAAGACTTCCTTGAGACATCTTGGAGTCGCTTACCGTTAATTTACAACGTCCTGTCCTGTGTAGACAGAGGGATTTGAAGTTTAAATTGGAGCTTTTCGGGGTGACTACCACCCAACATAGGTCATATACAATTTTATTTTTTAACTTCAGTTGATGCTAAAAAATTGTCTTAGCAACTTTTCTGTTTTAATTCCTATTCTGACGAAGTGTTGGCCGAAAGCCGCCTAAAATTTTTTCTTTTAAGCGAGATACCTTCGGATCTATCGTAATAATAAAATGATCCTATACATATATCCCGCCTGTCACGCCCATGGAGAGGGAGAATAAGGAGGCAGAGCAGACTCAGTTTATTTTGTTTACTACCAGTTATTAAAGTTTTGTCGCATGTTCACTCATTAACAGTGCCTTATTTTATTTTTCTCCAATGATTACGGAAAATGAAATATGAAAATAAAAGCCGTAGTGTATTTGCTTTTCTATGCAAATATATATATATATATATATATATATATATATGCACACACATACACACATACACGCACACACACATTCTTCATTTGTAAACGAGTTATTTCGCGACCTAGGTTTCTACCATGTGGTGTTCTCAGGCGATTTGCAATGACTGATTTTTCTGTTCTTTTAAGAACGCTCACGTAACGGTGAGTGTTTTGAACGTTCCCGTGACAGGGAATTTTTGAATGCGCAATTTTTCAAAATACAAGAAATTATAACGTTTTCATCCATGGTTGTATGAACCTAATAGGTATTTTATAGTATGGTTGCACTTAGTCATAATTTCTCTTCTTTCATTCAATAGTTCATTTTTGTTTGGGAATATCATAATCGCTAACTTTTCTTCCTGGCACAGTCTATATACTTTACCACCGTTGTAAGGCTTGGTTGTTTTTACTATATTCCACGTTATGTCTGAGTCTTTTCATTATCTTGATTTCAATTTCTATACGTGGCTAGCTAATCTTGTACAGTGTTTTAAGTTTTCTATTTTGAATGTAGACTTGTGATTGAACCACCTCATCTTAAAGGCGTCTTTGGTTGATCCCAAATATATTTTATTTTGACCATTTAAGTCATGTACTTTTGCCTTGCCAACGACTTCTTTTGTATTACAAAGTATTTGAAGTGGGCATTTATTTTTGTCCCTGCAGTTGCATTCTTTATTAGTGATCTTGTTTTTTTAAATTTCTGGCGTTTTGTTTTTTATGAAAATTTCTAAATTACTAGTACAACTATAACTTAGCTTGATTGTGTTTGTATTGAAAATTTTGTTTAGTTCTGAGCTTTTTGGAAAGTGTTTATCTATCAGTTTAAAATATTTATCCTATTTTGGTTTTTACCTCTAAGTTAAATGATGGGTGGAACCAGATAATATTTCGTTTTCTATCGTCGTTTTTGTTTGTCTGTTTAATTGAGAATTATATTGTAAAATGTTCCTATGGCCAGAAATATTCTTCATAGTCTTCTCTTTTCATCAGGTATTGTTTTGTTTGACGAATTTTTTGATAGCCTGTGTTCTATTTCTTTGTGAATGTGCCTAATTATGCTTTTGGGATGGCTGGATCTTCTATATATGTACTTTAACTTAGTGTTTGTTTTCATGTATGAAGAAACATTGCCAGTTTGTAAATTTAATTCCACGTCTAAATATTGGACTACTTTTCTATTGGTTTGTTTCTACTATAATATCAAAATCTAGTTTTTTTGAATAGTTGGAAAAGTTCTTTTCTTATTTTATCATTTTCTCTTTTGTTGTCTAGTGCTATCATTAATCCGTCATATCTACTATATATATATATATATATATATATATATATATATATATATAAAATAAAACTTCGAATTTTATATTTTTTGTATAGCTATTTCAGCAAGAAAAATCTCGCTTCTTCAGCAACGACCAAAAACAGAACTTTATAAAATTTTGCTTTTGATCGTTGCTGAAGAAGCGAAATTTTTCTCGCTGAAATAGCTATAAAACGAATGTAAAATTCGAAGCTTTATTTTATAAAATATACTTATTTCCCTCTGTAAATAGATAATACTATTTATATCGAGCCTTCCAAATACACCATTTTTAATATTTTAAAAATTAATATTAATAGGATTTGGTTCTAGAAATTTTACCTACATGTTATTTCATTTTTTAATTTAATATACACTACCGGCAATAATTATGAGGCCACCGCAACTTTTTTTTAAATCATGTATTTCATACTATGTTTAGTATTTATTGCCAAGTGAAAATATAATGGTTTTTTTGTTATTCTTAATTTGCAAAATTTTACAAGGCAAGGAAGCAAAGATGAACTTGTCCAAATCACCCTAAATTTTATTCATTCTTTCATTGATGAAACTGCAATATAGGTAATTATTAAATATTTATAAATTCATTTGATGCACATGTTATTGTGCAGTATTAACAAAAGAACCATTCTATTTTCATTTAAAATTATTCACTTGGCAATAAATACTAAAAAATAGTATGAAATCCATCATTTTTTAAAACACTGAGGTGGCCTAATGATTATGGCCGTAGTATATATATATATATATATATATATATATATATATATATATAAAATCTACAGGGTGCGATGGGTAAATTGGCGCTATTTGCCTTGTAAAATTTTGCAAAGTAATAATAACAAAAGGACCATTCTATTTTCATTTACAATTATTCACTTGGCAATAAATACTAAAAAAAGATAGAATGAAATACATGATATTTGGGGTTGCCTAATAATTATGGCCAGTAGTGTATATATATATATATATATATATATATATATATATATATATATATATATATATAGCTGAATGATGATCCACGTATACTGCTTTAATATGTATAGGAAAAACTACTAAAAAGTTGTAAGATTAAAAATGTATTTTTTAACAGTATTTATTTGTTTCTATTATATATATATATATATATATATATATATATATATATATATATACAAAATATTTGCCTCTTTAACTGAGCAAATTCATACCAACTTCGAAGTTTTATGGAGACATGGTTATAATTTTCTCACTTGTCTCTTTGCCGTTAGGTTCCGGTTTTTTCTTGTTTATATAGAACATAGTGTGAAATTGTGGAAGAGGCCTTGTTTATGATTGCTAGATTTTTCTTTCTTTTTTGCTTCTGAATGGTTGTTTCTTTTTTTTCTTTTTCTTTTTCTTTTTGTTCGTTTGTCTTTTTATTGATTGAATTGCATTTCTTCTATGTTGGTGAGATATAGTCATGCAATGGTTGTAGCGGCGATCGGGGGCATGTTGCTAGAAAGTGGCTGTATAAAAACAAGTTTCTGCGGACGTACTCGACTGGCGGGTATATTTCTTTCTTTCTGGGGCTTGAATAGTCTTTTTAATTGTGATAAAATTTCGGGCCAAATCTGTTATTTTTATCACAGTTTTATCGCAAATAAACACTAAATTGACGAGTGAGAACGTTATATCGGTTTCCTCGCGAAACTTCGAAGTCGGCGTGAATCTGCTTAGTTAAAGAGTTTTTTCTTATCAACCGTCTATCACCATCCTGATAACGAGCACAATACGATAAAAAATCTGCTTGCAAAAATACATTTCATCAGCAAAACCACTGAAAAAACAACAAAGTTGGCGCTAAATTTTATCACAAAAAACAATATATATATATATATATATATATATATATATATATATATATATATATATATATTCAGAATAATAACTAAACAGACTCTGTAAGTATCTAAATCCTAACTTTATACAAAGATAAACTTTAAGAAAAACGAATAACCGACAGAATCTAATTCCGTTAACATCCGTCGCACTAAGGCGTTGGATAAGAGGGGAAAAAAAAAGAAATCCGCGGAATAAAGACAAGACATACGATACTCCGCAGTAAAGAAAAAAAAACCCAAACGGAACCAACCACAAAAAAGAAGAAAAAGTGCTCGATACAAATACAAACAAATGCAAAAGTACAAATGAAAAGCAAAAGTAGAGCAAAGACACATAAAGAATCACAAGATAGCCAAAACCTACCGCGGTTTCACACAACGGCTCGTCAGGGCCGTTGTGTGTAACCGCGGTAGGTTTTGGCTATCTTGTGATTCTTTATATATATATATATATATATATGAATATGCCTTAGTGGTATTAGAATAATTCACAATGTACACAGGCAGTAAAACTACGAATTGAAAATAATTTCAGAATATATATACAAAAATAAAAAGGGCTGTAAATCAAGAATGTGTCTTGTCATCAGATTTATTCAACCTAAACAGCGAGACAATTCCGAAAGAATTAGAAGTCCTACCAGGACTCATTATTAATGGCCAAAATTTTAAGAATATATGATATGCAGATGACACAGCGTTGAAATCAGATACTGAAGAAACTAAGAAAAATTCATTTAAAGGGCTGTGAAGGAAAAACGATAAAGAAAGACTAAACCTCAATTGAAAGACAGTGGAATTCAAGGATGTCAGACAAAGGAACTGCAAAACGTGGAAATTACAAACAGGAGATAGCAAAATCAAACATGTCAAATAACTTAAATATCTAGGAATATTTTAATAGAGGGACCAGTGCACTATTATTAGGTTGTCCCAAAAGTTCGTAAACACTTGCGAAATTGGTCTATCTGGTCCAGCACAATCGAGACAAGCGATGGTTTCAGAAAGAGCAAGAGACACCGTCGGTTCTAAAACAAGATCGATTCGGCAAGAAAGTCATGTTGTTCGTTTGATGGAACTTTGAATGAATCGGGAATTTGCAGTTGGTTTCGAATGGTCGGGCCATCAGTGCCGAACTTTATTGTCAGCAACTTGAGCGGGTCTACGAAATGTTGAAGCAAAAGTACCCGGCTCTGATCAACTGAAAGCGAGCTTTGATGCAGCAGGACAATGCCAAGTCAAAGACAAGTTTGAAGAGCTGGACAGCGTTGAGGTTCTGCCACATTCAGCCTACAGTCCTGACTGTGCTCCATCAGATTACGGCCTTTTCCGCTCAATGCAACACTTTCTGAAGAGCCGGCGATTCGATTCGATTGATGAAGTCGAGGAAGCGTGTCAAGAATCCTTTGATTTGAAGCCAGCTAAATGGTACTTTGACCAGATCCAAAAGCTTGCAGAGCGATGACAGAAAGTCTTGTAAAATGATGGTCTTTATTTATTTTTTTTTTATAAGCGTTTCACCCCGAGCAAGGTATGTCACTGCTACTACTGCGCAGGGGGCTACATAGAGTGGAGAAAGGATGATTAAATATAAAAAAATGTCAGAGGGTGGGTGATATGCGGGTAGGGATACCGAGAATGGTTAAATCTAGGAAATGTCAGAGGGTGGGTGCAAGTGTTTTCTAGTAACCTTAGATTACTTGGCGAGTAAAATTTCAATTTTTTGCAAGTGTTTACGAACTTTTGGGACAATCTAATAAAACCTGGAGGAGCATTGGCATAGCAAAACATACATTCCAAAATATTAAGAAACAGAAATATGCCATTAGAAACAAACAAATGAATATTGAGATCCTAAAATCTGTCCTCTCATATGGCAGTGAATACTGGACGCTCTCCTCACAGATGCTGAAGAAACTTGAAACAAGAGAAATGTAGTTCTAAGGATGCTGAGAATATCATGGACGGAATATGGAAACAAAAAGGAACAGAAATTAATACCAGGACGAGGCTGGTGAAATTCATAGGGCACTTAATAAGAAAAGAAAGCTTGGAAAATTTGATACTCACAGTACAGCTTGAAAACAAGAAGGACAGAGGAAAACAACGCATAACCTGTCTGGCTTGAGTAAATGGATAGGGGAACAAGATTCAGGAGAGGTAACCGAATATTTATTAAGAAAGGCAAAGGACAGGAAGCTATGGAGTGCTATGATGGCAATATCTGGAAAGGACACATCACAGGGAATAAGAACTATAACAGCGAAACAAGTCAGGACTTGTCAACTGAACAAAACATGGCTGTCTGACTGATATCCAAATTGATTTTTAACTATTGTCACTTCGACTAAGCGATCGATATTCCACCCACTGTCACTGGTGAATGAGTCAGGCGAATATATGCGTGTTGTGCGGGAGGGATTTGGTCGAGAAAGGCAGACGGGAATAGAAGATACTTCAAGGAATTGATGGTTTCTTTTCTGGTCTATCACGCGGCTTTGTAGATCAGTGTTACGCTGAACAGGTTAGATGAGTTGTAGCTAAAATCGTGTTATCATTGACTTTCTAGGTGAATGATACCTGTCAGAGAGTGCCTTTTTAATCATTTCACCCCAGGCAAAGCAATAAAATTCCTAAGACGCATGAAATTAATAAGCGGGAGAAAATATGAGAAAAAGGATATAAAGGCGAGAGAGAAAAAAAAACTCAAGTAGAAAGAAGATAACGATTGACATTAAAACAAAACACTGCGCCTCCTCGGGTTAACTCTCACAACAGAACTCAAGTGGAATGACTATATAGAATCCATAGCTAAATCCGCTGCTAAGAAAGTCGGTTCTCTGTGTAGGACCAGGATGTTTTTCCCGTCTGAAACAATCCTGCGCATATATAAATCCACTATCCACTCGTGCATTGAATACTGCTGCCATATTTGGTCGGGTACCCCTGTTATCCACCTAGGGGTACTTGAGAAAATCCAACGGAAAAATCAGTAATGTGATCGATCCCGATTTGGCAGCTCAGATACAGTCACTTTCTCACCGGCGCAATGTGGCTTCCCTTTATCACTTCTATAAATTTTTTCACAGTTTCTGCTTCGATGAACATAGATCACTGGTGTCCCCTATATATGAATTTACTCGAGCCACAAGATTAGCAACTAGGTCCCACCCTTTTTCTGTGAAACTAATAAAATGTAAACGCAAATTCTACTCCAGCAACTTTTTTCTCGCACTTCCCGTCTGTGGAATTCCCTTCAATTTACTTGTTTTCCCGACAGCTACAATCTCCAAGAATTTAAATGTAAAGTCAATAGTCATCTCCACTTTCACTGATTTGCATCCTCTCTCTCATGTTCTTTTCTCCGTCTACTCCACTCTCATCCGTATTCTTTTCCTTCTCTAACCTACTTCCTGACATGCCCTGAAACCTGTCACTCTTTCTCATAACTTTCCTCCTATGTAAATCCCTGCACAACAGTGGCAGTAAAATGCCTTACTTGGGGCGATATGATTATAAAAAAAAATACATTTAAAATTTTTAGAATCAAAGTTGACTAGAAGAGAGTTCTAAATACGCGAAGTGCAAGAGAAGAAACTCTTAGCTAAGAACTTACGGTTACACCTAACAATTTTATGTGTAAAATGAGTCGACCTAGCCGCTAATTCAATCTTCTTTTTCTTCTAGGTGCCGTCTCCTTTTGAGAGGTAAACGATCATGGCCCTATATAACTCCCGCTCCCTTGTCGAACAAAATACCCCTTCTCCTGTTGTCCCACACAATGTCCGCTTCACCATCTCTCTGCTCAAGTCCATCAAATATGTCATGTGTTGCTTTCTCTTGTCTTTCTTTCACTCTATCCGTCCCGTGAGCATCAGTTTCTTCGAGCCTTCCTTCCTCATTATATGTCCTAAAAAATCAACTGTATCACTTTCCTTTTCGCTTTCGTTCTTTCCAAAACCTCAGATGTTCGGTGCATTGTATCCTCAGCATTCTTCTGTAGAACCACATTGCAGTTGCTTCAGTTTCTCCTTCATCTTTGAAGAGATTGTCCAGCATTCACTGCCATATTGAAGAACAGACATCACATAAAAATCTTGTACTCTCTTCTTTGTTTCCAGCGAGACTTTCTGTCACTTAATACACTACACTGCTTCTGGAATGCATCTTAGCCCCCCCCCCCCCAATTGGCCTTCGGATCTTAGTGTCGCACTATCTCTCTTCTTTTAAAACACTTCTCAAGTATATACATTTCTGTTTCTGTTATTCGTATTTTGGACTATCAGCACTGTATCATCTGTGATTCTTATATTGTTCATATTGTGGGGGAAAATGATAAATCTAGTACTACAATTAAATAAGAGGCGTTGGTTAGGGTTTCTGCAATTACAAAAATTATTATTATGGGACAAATTAGTAGTAGAATAGTTTTTGTTGCATGATTTTAATATTTTATTGTTATGTAATTTAATTATTTTTTTCTAAATTGTTAGAGCAACTATAACTGAGTTTTAGCGTATTCCTATCGAAAATTTTACTTAAAGGGTCATTTATGGGAAAATGTTTATCAATTAATTTTAGAGATTTATGTGCCAGTTTAAAATTAACCAATACTACTTATCTAATACGTGTATAACTAAACCCCTGGCCTATATGTGCTCTATCTCATCTGTAAAGAATCTTAAGGTTACTAAAGTAGATATTTGTAATACAATGAACTTTTTTAAAAGGCACTTTTACAATGATCTCTCATTCTTACCAATAAGGATAAACAAATATGACATCACTTTCAAATATTTTTGAAAGTTAAAAGAAGAAAATAAAACACCTAAATTTATATGGAAAATTCTTAAACAGGCTAAAATATCTAGATCGGTAAATGAATCATGTTTTCTTTGTCTACAAGAAAAAAAATGGAAATTATTAAAAACATGACGAGTGACATACTACTGAATTAGAGGCATGAAACTACAGTAAAGTGTAAACATATTAAATAATTAACGTTACAATCCTGCTAGAATTATAAAATTTAAGGTTTGAATCTGCAGAAATGATGAACATTTTACAGTATTAATCTTACTCTCTTGATAATTTACTTTAACTATATGATCTTTCTTATGCTATTTTATATCTATTTTTATCTTTATTTTTTATAAAATTTGTGATCTATTTAATGTTTTAAATTGAAATTGAAATTTAATTTTTATTTTAACATTAATTTTTCCTTTAATATTTATTATTTATTAATTTAATTTAATTTTTTGTCCAATCTATAATATTAGCGCTAATGAATTTATGTCTTCGTCTTGGATTTTTTAATGACCTCTGATCTGCACTTTTTGAATGATTTTTTAATGTCCTCTGATCTGCACTTTTTGAATGATTTTTTAATGTCCTCTGATCTGCACTTTTTGAATGATTTTTTAATGTCCTCTGATCTGCACTTTTTGAATGATTTTTTAATGTCCTCTGATTTGCACTTTTTGAATGATTTTTTAATCTCCTCTGATCTGCACTTTTTGAATGATTCCTATGTTTGTGTATATGATTTGATAATTCTTTAAAAAAATGCCAGAGGATTTTGTTTTATACAATGTTAAGAGCACATGTATCTATCTACAATTCATTTCCGGCCAAAGTTTGAAATTTCTATTTCTTTTCAGCTCTTGCTGTCTCCTCCCACCTCTTTCTTCCTCCCCTATGGATTTTCTCACTTTTTCTCGCTTTATTTCCCCTCTGTGCATTTTATCACTTTTTCCCCTTTGTTAAGCCAAGACGTCGCGTGACCGATATCTGTATATGCTTATACTTTACTTCTTGCCTAAATTTGGAGTCTATTTCTCATTTAGCCGTCTTTCATCGGCATTTCCTCGTGTTTTTTTTTAGTTTTTCTCTCTTGTTTTCCTCTTTGTTTCTGATTTCACCTGTGTCTTTCTCTTTCCCCTTTTTTATTTCTCTTTTTGTTTTCTCATCTTTCCTACCCTCTTTACCGCGTACGAAAAAATTTACCAATAAAATGAAGTAAATTTTCATCAATTTTTTTTAATGTCCTCTGATCTGCGCTTTTTGCATCATTCCTATCTCTGTGTATGTGATTTCATCATTTTTTTTTTAAATGCCAAAGGATTTAGTTTTATACAATGTTAATAACAAATGTATCTATCTACAATTTATTTCCGGCCAAAGTTTGAAATTTCTATTTCTTTGCAGCTTTTGTACTCTCCCCCACCACTTTCTTCCCCCTGTGCATTTTCTCACTATTTCTCACTTTCTGCCCCCACCCCGTGCATTTTCTCACTTTCTCTCACTGTATTCTCTCTCTGTGCATTTCCTCACTTTTTCCTCTTTGTAAAGACCAGGCGTCGTATGACCGATGTCTGTATACGCTTATACTTTACTTCCTACCTAAATTTGGGGTCTATTTCTCCTTGAGCCGTTTTTCATTGGCCCTTTCTTCTTCTTTCTTTCTTACTTTCTTTCTTTCTCGTTTTTTTCTTTGTTTTTTTCCTCTGTGTCCTTATCTTTCCCCTTTTTTTGACTTCTCCTATTGTTTTCACATCTTTCCTATCATCTTTACCTCGTACGAAAAAAATTGCCAATAAAGGAAATGAATTTTCATAAAATTTCTTTAAAAAAATAACGTTTATTACCATCATTACTAACTACCTGATGAGACATTGTTCTTTCAATGTCGAAACAAAATGCCCAGCTTTAAGGTAGATTGTATTTTGAACATGTTCTAAAGTATAATTTATAATATATATATATATTCTTGCTGCTTTCTTTCGATTTAATGCCCAGTTAGAAGACGGTTTTCTGCATAAATATTTAAAGAGGTCAAACTACCTTGTGATCCGGCACGACATGATCGGATAGTTTATGATTTGCCGGATAAAATCGTGTGGCTTATCATATATATATATATATATATATAATTATTTGCTATTTGATATAATTGTTGCTTACGGTCATGTCACGTTGAATACACCGGTTCTCGCTCGATCACGGAAGTTAAGTAACGTTGTGCCTGGTCAGTACTTAGATAGGTGACCACTTGGGAATACCAGGTGCCGCAAGTATTTATTGACGGATGTGCGTCGTGGTGCAGTGGATGTCGGCTCGAAGGAGGAAATCGGTAAGCCGAGTTCCAATTCCAGTCAAACACTCTGCATTCACTTACGCGCTGGTACCCTTGGGAAAGGTATTAATCCGTCCCTTCCCTCCAGTTATGGGTTAAATGAGGTCTGTTGTTCATTCGATCTGTAGCAGACGTTTGCACCGATTGTTTGTTATCAGCAGTTCCGAAAAGTGTGGATGGTGCTACATAAGCCTTTACCACTTTAAACTATTATTTGCGTGGTTGTCTAACTGTGTTAGACGCTCGTCCGTCGAAATCGACCGGTGAGTCCATTATTATTATATAGACAGAAAATCCAAGCAAGGGCTAACAACCGGCTACGGTTGTTTGCTCTACTTTTGTATTGAGCGCTTTGTTAGGGTTTTCGTCCTGGTTTTTTTTCTTTCTTACGAGTGCTTGACTTTTTGTTCATGTACTTCGTTTGTTTCTTTTTTTGCTTCCCCTTATTTTCCCTCCGAGTTTGTTCTCGGTGGGTTATACAAGACGATTTAAATTATAGTTTGATTAATACTAGTTTTACTATTGGTATTGTTGTTGCTATAGTTAATTATATATATATATATATATATATATATATATATATATATATATATATATACATATTGTGTATTTGGGCAACAATCTTTATTTTATGCAGGTTCCACTAAAAGTCTGACAAGGTATTATCATTTAGATTTTAAACAGTTTTTCATGTGACTGTATAAAAATATATATTTATTTATCAATGTGTACGTGTGATAGCGTTCCTGCTTGAGTATTTGAATTAGTGTAATAAGCCCTCCAGCGAATAAGGTGTAGTAGCGAATGGTCAATTAACATGACAAAACTTGACGGCACTCTTGATGATATTCTTAATTACACAAAAAGTCGGCCGCCTTTGCAAATTACTAAAAATTTGAATGATACCATTTTCTTGTTTATTATATTTTGGCCAAAACGTCTATAAGGAAGTGTACGTGTGTGTGTTTGAGTGCTCAAGTGTGTCACTATGTGTGTGTGAGTCTGTGTGCGTGTCTATGTGTATGTGTGTGCTTGTGTTTGCGTGTGTCTCTGCATGTGTAAAATATTCAGATCGATAGCAACTAAAACACAGAAAATAAGAAAATAAAAAAAATACGTGTGTACCTAAAAAAGCGAAATTAGAATTTGTTAGAAAGACATTTAATCAAATGTAGTGTATCTAGAACCGGCAAACTTGGTATGAAGAGTCTACCACGATCTAAAAAATGATCTGTTGTTAACTGCTGCAAAAAATGATTTGTTCATTTTAACGCCCCAAATGGAAACTGCCCTCTTTTAATCGTTTACGGTAATCTTTTCGACATCCATTGGCATGGCTCATGCTAACCTCCAGGAGAGCAACACATTGCGTTTTCTTGTTATCACGTTTTTCGCTGGTATGAATTGGAAATATTATATTGAAATGCTATTTTGAACTTGATAGGTCTGCTGCTAGGATAATTGTTTTCGATGTGGTAGACATTTTTCTCGCCAGACAAGAAAGTATGTCATGGGATACTTATTTCTACTGTTTTCTCGGTTATTTAGGAGGTCATTCAGTTAAATGGCATACGTGATACACGCTTGGGTGATCATGTCTCGAAAGGGACATGACTGACAGGGCAGAATATTTTCCCGAGATGGGTTGCCATTACTTTCCTCGGAAGACTAGTTGCAAACCAAGGCTATAAAACCAAATTTATACTGCTATTTAAGCCATTTAAAGAGAGAAGCGACGGATTAATAGATTTCCCGAGAGTAATTGTACGTAAGTGAATGCGACGAACTCAACTGAAATTCGAACTCGGCTCTACGATTTCTCATTCCGAGCCGATATTCACTGCGCCACAACGAACATCCGAGGTGCTGAGCCAAAACAAGATTTCCTTAGTTGAATGTATATTACAGTACTTTTCTGCTGCCTTTAAAATTCATACTTCTAAAATGTTAAATACATCTTGTTAGACTAACAAGACTCATGTATATGACTAACACCACTCATGTATATAGCAAGATGAATGAATGCATGCGCACTAGTCGCGAACAATGATAATATATTTTTATCGATACAGGACTGCTATATTTCATTGTTAAGTCTTCTGATATTTGTAATCGTTTTCTTTTTCTTCTTCGGCATATATTTTATGAAAAATTCACAAAAAGTTATTTAAAAATGGCCTTAGAAAACCAAATGTAATCACAAACCATTAGAAACCTATGATATAAGAAGGAAAAAAAATAACAAAAAAAAATCACAAAGTTTTCTTGATCGTTAACTATACGAGAAAAAGTATGTAATAGATTCCTTTAAGTTTAATATATATATATGTGTGTGTGTGTGTGTGTGTGTTTGTACATTTATATATATATATATGTGTGTGTGTTTGTACTTTTATTTATATATATATATATATATATATATATATATATGTGCGTGTATGTGTGTGTGCGTGCGTGTGTACCTTTATATATATATATGTGTGTGTGTGTACTTTAATATATATATCTGTGTGTGTGTGTACCTTTATATATATATATATATATATATGTGTGTGTGTGTGTGTAGTTTTATATATATATGTGTGTGTGTGTGTGTACCTTTATATATATATATATATATATATTCGCGTGTGTGTGACTGTGTGTTTTATTGAATTATCGACATACAGTGTGAAGGCTTATACTTGTTTGAGCAGTTATATTTTTAGCAGCCGCCCAATGAAAATTGGTCTTAATATTTTAATACGAATCTATCGACTTACGTCTTAAGTACCTGTCTGTCGACGGCTACCAATAGAGTTTCATGAAATTTTCATCAAACAGGTTAATCTGAAGCGCTATATACCTACATGACATGTATCTATCTATCTATTTAATTCCATTCACATCTATCTATCTATCTATCTATCTATCTATCTATCTATCTATCTAAGTACATTGTCGACATATTATACTTTTAATTTCGTGCATATGAATTGTATGTTTATGATTTTGTCGATTGCACAGTATAGTAGGGTCAGCTGGGCACCGTCTGTGATACAAAAAACACCATGACGCATTTCACTCTACCAGAAATTTATAAACGGCATGTTGTGCTGCTTGGCAGTAACGCCGGAGACTCTAATACGTGGACAGTGCAGAGGATTCTGAAAGAGTTGGATGAGTCTAATGATGATTACGAATGCACGGTACTTTGTAAAAGTCATTCTGATCGTTCTGATAAAAAAAAACTACTGAATTTGTTACTGAGGGACTTAGACGCAACACGGTGATCGACATCAGTTGCCTTGAGGACGTAATACTTCTCTGGATGAAGATGGTGTCTGTTGAAGGATCTTATGTCTGTGAACAAGACTCTGCAAAATACCACATAAGTAGGAGAGTCTAGTTATAACGGTTTGAGAATTTCTGCGACCTCAACATACTTACATCTGGCCATTTAACTAACCAGACTACACCCACTTGATTATTAGGTGAGGGACGCAGTTGAGCGAGACACCAACAAGACTCTAAAGATGAATTGAAGGCAAAAATTATGATATTATAAACAATGCTACCCCAAAGAAGAGTCGCAGAACATTCCGAAATCGTCTGGAGACCTTGGTTAAAGCCAATGCCAATTTTATTGAATAAATTTACTCTTTAACATTTCAAGATATTTTAGTGCAATTTTGCTAAATCAATCAGTCAGTTAAGTGCTATACGTGCGACACGCTTCGGCGATCATGTCTCGAAAGAGACATGACTGACTGGGCAGAAGATTATTCCGCAGTAGGTTGCTATTAGTTTCTGTGGTAGACTATTTGCCTGCTAAAGCTTTAAAACACAATCTGTCATGCCATTTAACTCATAGATGGAGGGAGAAGAGAGAGATTATATTACATTAAGTATAATTAGTAAGGGATCAGTTTATTACTTTATAACAATAGAAAACCGATCCCCCTCTTTATGCCAAGAAGAAGTTTTAATTATCTTTCCAACTATTCAGTCAGTCAGTTAAGTGCCATACGTGATACACGCTTGGGCGATCTTATCTCGAAAGAGACATGACTGACTGGGCAGAAGATTATCCCGCTGTAGGTTGCCATTACTTTCTGCACTAGACTATTTGCAAACCAAGGATATAGAATTCAGTCTATTATTCAACCATAAACTGGAGAGAAAAGACAGATTAGCACATTTCCCAAGTGTATTTGCACGTAAGTGAATGCAAGTAATTCAACTGGAATTCGAACTTGGCTTTCCGATTTCTCGTTCCGAGCCGAGATCCACTGCACCACAACGCACATATCTGTTAAAATGAGATGTCAGTCTCATTTTCATTTGTGCATCATTTAGAACGACAATTTATTCATCTCACGCTGAATATCTGTTGAAATAAGATACTAGTGGTATTTTCATTTTTGCGTAATTTAGACGAAAATCTAACCATCGCAACCTGTATTTATCTATTGATGCTGGCTTATTTGCATAATGTTAGCGAAATATTAGAAGTGTCATTGACGCGTACTCGGCCTTCATAAAATCAGCCAAGTACTTTTTCAATCACAAATTGATCGACGTGTCTATTTTTACGGCTTATCACACCTTTGTAGGTTATTTAAAGGCAAAATATCTTTTCACATTTAAAGAATAATTAATTCTTGCGAGTGAATGGTACATTAACAATATTTTGAGAATAACAATAAAATTTCCAGATTCAAGTACTACTACTTAACCCATAGGTGTAGGACGGAATGCATTTCTGACTGACAAAAGTCATTATGACCACAAAATGATAACTGCAGATGAAATATGGATAAAGGATTTGTTTTTTTGTTTTTTTTAATCGTTTCACCCCAAGCAAGGCATTCCACTGCCACTATTGCGCTTGGGGCTACATAGGGGAAGGTAAACAGAAAGAGTGGTTAGATATAGGAAATGTCAGAAGGGGGTGATGAATAGTTTGGAGGATGGGAAGAGTGTTTGACAGAATGAAAGCGAGTTAGTGTGTTAGGAGGTGTCTATTGACCTTAAATTTAAACTCCTGGAGATTGTAGCCGTCGGGGAAGCAGTCATGTGAAAGGGAATTCCACAGTCGGGAAGTACGAGAAAAGAAACTGTTGGAGTAGAAGTTGCGGTTGCATTTTATCGGTTTCACTGTAAAAGGGTGGGATCTAGTTGCTAATCTAGTATCTCGTGCAAATTCGAACGTAGGGGGCACCAATGATCTAAGTTCATCGGAGCAGAAGCCATGAAAGTATTTATAGAAGAGACACAGAGAAGCCACGTCGCGCCGGTGAGAGAGAGACTGCAGGCGGCCCGCCAAGTCAGTATCGATCACATTACAGACCCTCCGCTGTACCTTGTCGAGAAGCCCAAGGAGAATAGCAGGGGCATCTGACCAGATATGGCAACAGTATTCAATGCACGGGCGGATGGTAGATTTATAAATGTGCAGGATAGATTCAGACGGAAAAAACTTCCGGGCCCTGCACAGAGAACCGACTTTCATAGCAGCGGATTTAGTAATGGATTCAATATAGTCATTCCACTTGAGGTCCGCTGAAAGTGTCAGACCAAAGAGGCATAGTGGGAGGCAAGCCTGGTCCATGCTAATAAGAGGTAGGTGCAATTGTCTATGATGGTTAATTGATAATAGCTTCGTTTTAGAAGCATTCGTGGTTTTCCATAGTGTCCTTATTATCTGGGAATTGTTATGACTTCTTGGCACTAATAATGGACTAGTACTTGTTGCGTTCTTTAACCAATGTTTGGAATTCTGGTTACCAACGGAAGCTGAAGAATTCGGTCTACTGTTTTATTTAACCCATAATTGGGGGAGAATACCCTTTTCAAAGATATTTGTGCGAAAGTGAACTCAACAGATATGGCAAGGATTTGAACTTGGCTTGAGCACTGAATATAAACAACGCCGAACCTTATCAGTAACACTTGAAAACATCAGGTGCTTTAAGCTTGGATGTTCGGGTGATGTAATGGGTAAGCACACAGTATTGAAAATCGAGAACCAATTTCCAATTCTAGTCGAGTTAGATATAATCACTTTTGCATATTTATATGAATCTATCTCTTCTCCCCTAGCTATGGGTTAATTAGTTGAACTTGTATCAGTAAAATCACTGTTATCTTCGAAAAATTGTTACGCTTTAAAAATTATTTTGTAGCTTTAACACAGGTTAAAAGCAAATCAATAAATCTACCTATGTTTATTCATGTAATAGTCAAGTTGACAATGTGCTACTCATTTCGTCTGTAAATGCCACGTCACTTCAGGATGTAGCTAATTATACCTCTTACTGCTAAATTTTCTTTATTTTTTAATTGCTATGAGGTCTTGGAAAAGTTAATACTGAGTTTTCTTGTTGCCATTCATTTGGTTTGAAATTCGGAATAGAACTTCTTTTAGACTGGATTTCAACCAAGGCTTGTCTTCCCTAGTATCAAGACCAATTGGAAGTTAAAGAAGAAAATACATATTTATTTTATTTTGAAGGCGTAAGAGAAGGCAACAAGTTAAGCTAAAATTTGAACTCGGCTTACCGATTGCATCTTCCGAAATGATAACTTTTGTCTACCCCCACCACCCACTTCCTAAAAAAAATTTAGGCAAAAAAAAAAAAAAAAAGACACCACAAAGACAAAAGCGAGAAAAAGGGGAATCAACAGAACGGGATTGTAGATAACGACTGATATCACATTTAAAGATCACATATGACTATGCGACTGAGAAAAAACTATACGACACCTTAAAAGCAAAAAAATCTATCTATCTATCTATCTATCTATCTATCTATCTATCTATCTATTCTATCTCTTTCTCTTTCTTTCTTTCTTTCTTTCTTTCTTTCTTTCTTTCTATCTATCTATCTATCTATCTATCTATCTATCTATCTATCTATCTCCTGCTTTCTATCTATCTATCTATTTGTCTATACTTTCTTTCTATCTATCTATCTATCTATCTATCTATCTATCTATCTATCTATCTATCTATCTCCTTCCTTGCTTTCTAACTATCTATCTATCTATCTATCTATCTATCTATCTATCTATCTATCTCCTGCTTTCTATCTATCTATCTATCTATCTATCTATCTATCTCCTTCTGCCTTCTAACTATCTATCTATCTATTTGTCTACTCTTTCTTTCTTTCTTTCTTTCTTTCTTTCTTTCTTTCTTTATCTATCTATCTATCTATCTATCTATCTATCTCCTTCTGCTTTCTAACTATCTATCTATCTATTTGTCTATACTTTCTATCTATCTATCTATCTATCTATCTATCTATCTATCTATCTATCTATCTCTGCTTTCTATCTATCTATCTATTTGTCTATACTTTCTTTCTATCTATCTATCTATCTATCTATCTATCTATCTATCTATCTCCTCTTTCTATCTATCTGCTTTCTATCTATCTATCTATCTATCTATCTATCTATCTATCTATCTATCTTTCTTTCTTTCTATCTATCTATCTATCTATCTATCTCCTTCTGCTTTCTAACTATCTATCTATCTATTCGTCTATACTTTCTATCTATCTATCTATCTATCTATCTATCTATCTATCTATCTATTTCATTCCGCTCATATCTATTTTTCTTTGGCTGAAAACATGAAGCTAGAAGAGTGTTCTAAAAATGAATAGTGCGAGAGAAGAAAAGTAAACTCCTGTGATTACATCTAGCCAATTCAGCAGAGTATTGCGTTTAAATTCATGAAGCCTCTGTATCATAGCTCAGGATGTGCGTTGATGGGACAGTTGATATTGGCTCGGAATGCGCAAATAATTATCTCTTCCGCCTTTAGCTATGGGTTGATTAACACCAAAAAATCAGTCTACCTGAGCAAGTAATGGCTGCCTACTGTGGGAAAATCTTCCGCCCTTTGGAGATATGATCGCCTAAGCGTGTATCGCGTATAGCACTTCTCTGACTGACAGATCGTAGGTCAAAACTCATCCGAACAATTGGCATGCAAGTATTTATGGCGAAAGACACAAGAAAGCTATGTTAGGTCGTGAGACTAAACTATCGCCCGGTTCACACTTTACCCACCTCTATTGAACAGGTGTAGAGGCTCATCCCTTGTTCCCTGTTTAGGATGTGGTTTCTGGTTTTCTCTTTCCAATCTTTTACTCTTTTCCATTCTTTTACTTTTTTTTTCAATTGGAGTAGATAGACTAAACTATCGCCCGGTTCACACTCCACCTACGTCTATTGAACAGGTTTAGAGGCTCATCACTTGTTCCCTGTTTAGGATGTGGTTTCCTGTTTTCTCTTTCCAATCTTTTACTCTTTTCCATTCTTTTACTTTTTTTTTTCAATTGGAGTAGATAGACTAAACTATCGCCCGGTTCACACTCCACCTACGTCTATTGAACAGGTGTAGAGGCTCATCCATTGTTCCCTGTTTAGGATGTGGTTTCCGGTTTTCTCTTTTCCAATCTTACTCTTACGTAGCCCCCCGCGCATCAGTGGCGTTACCGCCTTTCTTGGGGTGATATGATTAAAAAAAAAAAAGTGACTGAAGACGAGAAGCAAGGTTAGGACCAATAACATTGTAGATTATTTTTTGGATTTTATCAAGAATATCTAAATATATAGAAGGGCTACCACACCATATGTGAATATCACGAACCCATTTGGAATTTGAAAGTCGGATCCTCGATTAACGATTCCTTTCCATTATCCATTACACTACCGCACATCCACGCTTACAGCACCTGATATTCACAAGCGGTCACCCATCTAGGTACATACCAGGCTCGACGTTGCTTAAGTTTTGTTATAGTGCCCTCTTTACGAGAAATTGACTCTTCCTCTTGCTATATATATTCTAAAGAGCAGTCAAGTACAGCAGTTAACGAGAGCATTTAACGACAGCTACTAGTCAGGCAGCGTAATAATACTTCGGACTTACTTATTTCTATATTACTATTTATTAACACTTCCATTGAATATCTTGTTTCTTGTTATACTAATAAACTGTTATGAGCCTACCTTCTTGTTCCGTGGTTTACTTCCGGCACAAACCGGTCACTACAACTTTGCAGCAGTATCATAAAGGGAAGCTGTGTTTTCAACGCGATGTGACTATAAGTCTCTATCAAAGCTGAAAAAGCAGGAATTTTTGGTCTAACCTGCCTCTTTCTGGAGCAATATATTTAGCCTGGCAATTCTTTTCGGTATGTTTAGCATCTTCCCGCATTCCTTTTACGGGTCATGCATGTCCATATTATTCAATTACAAACCCCTGGAGCATTTCTCCCTTCATGCAGTACCTCTCTTTCTGGAGCATAGGAGCTGGATTAATTTCACAGTGACTGATGGTTCCCCAAATGGTATGTGCCGAACAGGCTTTGACAGTTTTTCCACAGTATTACCGGTAAACCTACGTTAAGTTTCCACGTTGTACCGCATTCAGAAATAACGTCAGTTAGTTAGGTGCTATACGTGATACATGCTTGGGCGATCATGTCTCCAAAGAGACATGACTGACTGGGCAGAATATCATCCCGCAGCAGGTTACCATTATTTTCTGTGGTAGATTGATCGCCAACCAAGACTATAGACCCCAATCTGTCCTGCCATTCAACTCATAGCTGGAGGGAGAAGAGATAGATTATATTACATTATTATATTAAGTTTAATTAGTAGGGGATCAGTTTATTACTTTATAACAATAGAAAACCGATCCACCAATTTATACCCAGTAGAGGTTTTAATTATCTTTCCAACTAATGTATTCAGTCATTCAGTTAAGTGCCATACGCGATACACGGTTGGGCGATCATGTCTCGAAAGAGACATGACTGACTGGGCAGAATATTATCTCGCATTAGGTTGGCATTATCTTCTGCGGTAGACTTGTTGCCAGCCAAGGCTATAGAACCAAATCGGTCTTGTTATTTAGCCCGTAATACCTTTCCTAAGGGTATTTGCGCGTAAGAGAATGCAGGAAATTCAACTGGAATTCGAACTCTGCTCCCCGATTTCTCGTACCGGGCCGATATCCACTGCACTACAACGCACATCCCAAAATTAACGTAGAAGCACTGGAAAATACAATATTCAGTGATAAACCATTTGTATGCGTTCCCCTTGGGGGTTGAGGGTGAACTTGATCACCGAGGATTTTTTTTTCTTTTAACAACAATGTTCACCATTTGACAAACGTCGAGTGCTACGCAGGGTAGGTGGAAATCATTTTCAAAGTATAGGGCCTCGTTGGAAGTGAAAATGTTCCTCGTGAGTTGATGAGAACTGGGGAGATGTTCGGGGATAATGAAACAAAATACCATGTTTGCCTATAATCGTGACTACTGACAAGATTATTCGACATATAGATTGTCTCATAACTACTAATCCATCAATATTTGATCCGTTTAATGTGATGATTACTCCGGATTATCTTTGACCTACCTTCACCAGACGTCAATGTGTTAGCCTTAACTCAGCGACGTTTATTATTTTCTATAAATATATCCGACTCATTTTCTTAAAATTAGGACATTATATATATATATATATATATATATATATATATATATTCGTCATCCACATACAAGCCTGTTTCGCTGTATCACATATCATTAGTGTGGCTAGACATACACTTGTTTCGGGCCGGGATCGGGATCGAAACACGACCGATTTGGTGCGTAGAGAGAGATAGAGAGAGAGAGAGAGAGAGAGATAGAGAGAAAGAGTGAGAG